>JANHFX010007084.1:0-10514 GCA_027560015.1 Chloroceryle amazona | reverse complement strand
CGGGGACCTTCCGGGACGGCCTCGGTAGCACCGGGGGCGGGAGCGGCGATCGCTCCCCGCTCTTGCCCCGGCCCGTCCGCCGCGGCGGGGAAAGGCCCGGCCCCGGGGAGCCCCGCGGCCTGCAGCCGGCTCAGGGCGGCCGTCAGGAAATAGCCGCTGGGTGCTGCGGTTCCAGAGCGGAGTTAATAAATCTGCAGGCTGGATGAGAAACCGGCGAGCTGCGCTCCGGGCAGGGCCGGCCTTAGCGCGGCGGAGAGCCCAGGGGAGGGGAGATGGCGGGGAGGGGTCCTGGGAGAGCGAGGAAGCGGCACCGGCCTGAACTGAGCGGTGGAAATAAACCCGCTGGCGATGTTTCCAGCCAGGCTCCGGGGAGGACCCGAGTCCATGGGCTCCCTGAGCAGCCAGCGTCGCCAGCGGGAAGAGCGGAGCGATGGCACCTTGGCATCAGGTCAGCTCAGCGGTAACTTACCTTCTTTACACCGTCATCAGCGGGTTCATTTAAATCGTGTGTCTATCAAGTTTTAAGGGATTTTAATTGATACTCTTGTGATTATTTCTCACGTGGGCTTTGGAGGGCTTGCAGAAGCCACCCGGCCTTTCTCCCCCCTCGCAGCTCTGGGGTGGGACGCTGCCCAGACTCCCATGTGCTCAAGGACTCCCACCTGTAAAGGTTCCTCCAGAGCAGCATCTACCCCCAGGTCACCAGAAACCCAGATTGTCAGCCTCGGGCTGTGCTCAGCCAAATCCCCCAGTCGTCACACGGCTTTAATGCACAAAATCCCGTCAAAGAAGGGCCTGTCCCTACCCCAGGAGTTACTGTGTCTGAGGGGACAGGGGGGCATTCCCCACCCAGGCTTTAGCTACTCGCTGTAGGCTCCAGATCCTGCCTGCAGCAGAGCCCTCCTGCCTTCGAACGTGCACAGGTACCGTGTGGGTCCCTGCCCCAGCGCTGATCACCAATTAAACCTCCTCCTCCAAGGTGTTTCTCAGCCTCACTAGAAGGACACTGAAGTTCTGGAGCGTGTCCAGAGAAGGACAGCGAGGCTGGGGAAGGGCTCAGAGCACAAGTCCTGTGAGGAGCAGCTGAGGGAGCTGGGGTTGTTTCGTCTGAAGGGGAAGCTGAGGGGAGATCTCACTCTCTACACCTACCTGGCAGGGAGGGGACAGCCTCTTCTCCCTGGTGACGGGTGACAGCAGCAGAGGGCAGGGATCCAAGCTGTGCCAGGGGAGGTTTAGGCTGGATGTTAGGAAACATTTCTTCCCCAGAAGGGTTATCGGCCGTTGGAACGGTCGGCCCAGGGCAGTGGTGGAGTCGCCATCCCTGGAGGCTTTAAAAGGTGCGTGGACCTGGTGCTCGTGGGCATGGTTTAGTGGTGAGCTTGCAGTGTTGGGTCAAAGGCTGGACTAGATCATCGTGAAGGTCTCTTCCCAGCAAAGCCATTCTGTGATTGAGCTGTGCGCTGCCTCCAGCCCAGGCGCACGAAACCCACTTTCTGAGCTTCATCCGTCTAGAACAAGGCTAAACTCGCTGTTCAGGAATGAGGCAATTAGCGTGGACCCTAACGAATGGCGAAGGAGCAAAAATAAATACTGAAACAGGAGGCAAAATTTAAAGAAAAATAAAAATCTTCCACTTTTAGGCTATTTCTTAGAAACACGAAGCTTTTCCCCATTACATTTGTGAATGAAAAATCTTTGCACGGATGCTGCTCGAAGCTACGTAACGCTGCTCTGCCACTGTTACTGTAATTTCACCGTAGGCAAAAGGCAAATTGGATCCTTTGGGGATTCTGTTAGTAATTAGACGTAGACAGAATAATCTTTAGACTCAAGGAAAGCAAACTGACTTACAAAGATTAGTTTAGCATTACTGGGCCTGAATGTTTCTGAGCCTTTGCACGCTACCTGAGGTTACCTAAGGCAGTCTAGTTTTGCTCCACAAGGTACTAACTGAGAACGTTTGATTAGGACCCTGATTTCTAAACCCCAAACTGCTGCTCCTCCAAGTTACAGAACAACTTGAGGAGGTGCAAGGTGTAAAGGGATATTGGTTTCACTGGGGTAATGGAGACTAATGGTTGGTGATGGCTGTTGCAAATAAGCCCCCTTTTCTAGCTGAAATAAACTTCTGCTGCTCTGCAGGTAACGTCGAGCTGGATTTTGGGATGGGATGTGGGGGTTTTAATACACACGTAATTCTGGTTGGGATTATGACAAAGGGTTTACAATTTTGCTGCTGGAAGAAAAACAAAAAAAGGCAAAAAAAAAAAGGCTTGTTTTCATCGGTGAGCAATTCATTTTATCCCCTACTCCCAAGGGAAACTAATGGGACACCTCTTTAATTATTAGAAGTATTCAAAACTATATTACAGCATCAGTCTGGGAATAGAGGACAGGTTTAGATGACAACATTTTACAACTTGGTAAAATACAATCTCCCTGAAAAATAAAAGTTAGTAGATGACATCATCACACCTGGTCCTGTTTGCAACTCCGCCACGGGTTTAAAGTGGGAGCTTGAGCAAAATAGTTACATCTGCTTCCCCCTTGGTAAACTGGCAGCTACGGATCCTTCTCTTCCTCATACAACTGAGGACACCCGGACTCAAAGTTGAGCTCTGGTGCAGAAGCAGAGACATCCAAGTGACATCATGAGTTAACTTTTCTGGTTGTAAAGTGCATGGTAGAACCGGCGTGTACCAAAAACGGCCTGAAAATGAGCCCTTGGAATGAGATACAGAGCGAGAGCAGCGTGTCTTGCACTAAGGTTATGTATTTAACAGTTTTACATGAAATATTTATATATAAAAACTTTGTTAAGTGCTTCTTCTCCAATTTAAAAATCTAAAGAATTCAAAAATAAGGCATTCAATATTTGAAAAAAGTACAGCTTTACAAAATGTGTATATTCTGTCATGAAAACTCCACACCAACATTATACACTTGGAAAAAAAAAAATAATACAAACAGGATATATTACAAATTTATGTAGCAATAACTTAGTTCATACCATGCAATAAAAAGTACGTTAATCATGATACACAAGCTTTTTAAGTTTCCTAAAGTGAAGGGCTTAATTTTGTTTGCAAATGAATTGTTTGGGGGGTTTTTTTGTTGGTTTGGTTTGGTTTTAATGCAAATTCTTAGACCCCTGGCACTTGAAATTTGCGGTAGCCTTTCTATTGAGAGTTAAATTGTACATAAGGATTATGAGGACGGAGAGCAACGAAGCAGTTGTTAGGAATCATTCCAACTTTGTTCGACGATAGCTGAAACTCTTTTCTCGTATTCCCGTTTGTTCTCCTGATAGAGTTGAGCTGCCTGACTGTTTGCTGGACTGTTGGGATTAGGTTCGTCAAGCAGAGACTGGGTAAAAAGGGAGAATGAAAACGTGAGATAAACCAACAGCATTGAAATTGAGGCAAAAAAGAAAAGAAAATCACGACTTTCAAATCACACGTGTTTCAGGAGGCAGAAGTGACTCAAAAGAGCCCAACTGAAAGAAATCCAAACTGAACAACCTAGTTAAACGCGTGGTTAGGTACCAGAATTATGCTCCTGAGCCTCAAATTATACATTGCATAAGCATTAGCACCGGGTACACTTCTAGGTTCACAAACCTCACGGAGCAGTGGTCACTTGTGGCTGTTCGCAGCACGATGCTAATGGATTGTTTGGTAATTGCACTACTATGTCATTCAGGAATTGACAGGGGCTTAGAGTGCCTACTGAGAAACTTGAGTAAAATAAAAACACCTGCACAGGAGAGAAGAAAAATTTATATTTTTGCTGTGCCAGGTCATTTTTACTTAATCCAAGCAAAGCGGGTTTTGGCAGTATTGTCTCCCTGAGGACTTCACGGGGCAAAGCCTCGCAATAAAGTTACTCTTTGAAACACCAGGCAAATTTTAGTTGGGGTAGGATATCACATGTAGAAAACAATTAAAAATGAATCCAAATCAGTAACTGTTTTCCTCTAAAAAAACATCTCTTGGCAGTTTTGTAGCTCAAAATTAGCAATTACTTAGGTCAGCACCTCAGCCTTTACTTGATCTACAAATCTACCTCTCGGTTCACAAGTACTTGAAGTTCACCCCCCACAATACAAATGCCTGACCAGCTCCAGCACTGAGCTGGGGCTTCTGGAGTAGGGATTAACAACAGAATGATTTGCTAGAATGGATGCAAAGTTACCTGAATTGAAGTTAAAATAGATGAAACGTCGTATGTTGGACTCCAGCGATTCTGAAGGATATCTAAACATATGCTGCCATCTGCATAAACTGCAAATAAAACACAGGTACCGTTCAGAAATGATCACACTGATTTTCTACCTTGCTCATTACGCACTGGTCGAGGCAGAGTTACTGTTCCAGTTCAGCCTGTGCTTAAATTGGAGCTTCAGGGAGGTTTGGCCTCGCAATCTTGTGGTTTGACACCTTGTATTGTGAAGGAGATGTTACTGGAAATAACAGAACAGGAGAAAAGACGACCTAAAGAGCATGGTGTTAGCACAGGAACTGGCAGAGCTGGCTTCTTGCTCCTCTGGTGGGACTGGTCCAGATGTGAGACACATCTGGTAATAAAAAATACCAAAAAATGTGCCTGAAATCCAAGTTCTGTCCAGATACCCATCAGTATCTTATGTCCTACGATGTCTCAACGGAGCCTGCGTGAAACCAAGACTGTCCACTCAAACTCCTACTCCCTCATCTTCTGGTCTCTTCATGCCAATAAAACAGACAAACAAACCAACCAAACCCCACCGACCAGCACCAAAAGAGAAACCCTGTCAGGGGCAGAGCAGGCTGCGTGTTATGGGCTGGATGAATGGTTAGATGGCACTGCCTGAAGGCACAGAGCTGAAGCCAAGGTCAGCTCTGCTCAAGGAGGGCTCACACTACAGGAAATGCTGAAATGGGCTTAGGCTTTCTTCCCCACAAGGGTTGTCCAGGCCTGGCCCAGGCTGCCCAGGGCAGTGGTGGAGTCCCTGTGATGCCTGGAAGGGTTTCCAAGCCCCCCGTGGAGCTGTGGTGCTGAGGACCAGGGGTCAGTGGTGCCCTGGCAGTGCTGGGTTGGACCTGATGATCTTAATGGTCTCTTCCAACGAAAACGATTCTACAAGGAGAATCTCTACCCTGCTTTGCTACAGAGGGGCTTGGAAAAGCAAGAGAGATGATTTGTGTTTTTCACGTGCAAGAGCAAGTGGGTAAAAGCTATCAAGAGCTGGAGCAGGAACGAGACCACTCTGCATCCTAAGGCTGCCCTGATCATAGAGTGCAGGTCAGCCTCCTCTTCCTCCTCCTCCACGCTCCCCTACGCCCGTGCATTCTCATCTTCTCCCCTGTGCTGGTGCTGCTCAGCACAGTGAACCAAGGCAAGGCAAGGCCTGAGCTGAAACCTCGACTGACAGAAATAAATGACATTTGGCTCCGTCAGCTCCCGACTCCAATTCACCGCGTGGCTTCACATCCACAACTGCTGTTAAATGGAAGGGGGCTGGAATCTGCAACCAGAATTACCTCTTTAAGCCACCCTAAGTGCAGCTGCTCCTAAAAGAGCTCCCAGGCTTTGCTACTGAGGCAATGTATTGATTGGAGACTGATAGCTGCTCTTAATAGCATCATAATTCTTAATTTTTTCATCAAGCAGTTGCTGTCCTAGACATCTACTTAGGAGGTGGTGATGAAGAGAAATGGGAGAGCTGTTAAGCATTCTGGAACTTGGCAGAAGACATGACCACACCATAATATTTAATGGGTATTATGGCTAAATAAAAATGATTTACTCACCATTTGGATGGAACATTTTTGATAAAAACCTAACAGTTGGAGGCTTATTTGGATATTCTTCTGAAAATTCTATTACTAGTTTAAAAGTACCTGTCCAAAGAAACATAAAATCAGATAATTAACAACAACAAAATCACCTCTGAGAGCACCTACGACACAAGTTAATTTAGGTGCATCCACGATCGATATTTCTTCTCATAAACAACACTGGGTCTGGTTGCTTTTCATGTATTTCAAGTGATAATGGAACTACTACTCGGTGACAGTGCTAAAGGCAGCGGCGGCAGCCGGGTGGGAGCCTGGCGACTCTGTACCCACAGCACAGGCAGCCAGGTCCAGAATTGATTACCCTGCTGGTCTCCCCTTTTTTTCTGTGACCCAACAGGCCTGTTCCGTGGACTTTGGTGACTTGAAGGTGTTTCATTAAGAAGGCACCGTGGTACCAGCAAAGAAACACTGGAATTTCATAATGGGCGATCTCAGCCTTTGGAGCTCACGACTGATTCACCGAAAACCTTTATTATGGATCAGTGAATAATTTACTGTAACTCCTCCAACCCAACGCAGAGAAAAACCCATCTGCTGCCGATCATGGCAATAATACTATAATTATCAAACTCATTATTCCTCACATGCCTGAAGGAGATTCATTACACACCAGCTTTCATGTTTATCTACCAGCGCGGTACTCCCTCCCCCTTGCCGAGTTCTATATCCAGAACAACTCGAGATTTTTCACCTGTTCTCCATTAGAACAGAGATGAACTGAACCTGCCACCAAGATGAAACCAGAAAAGCACGTTGTCTTGTTGAGCTCAAGCTACGGAGATGTGAAAACACATCTGGCAGCGTCAGACCAACTTCCCCCACTGAAAACTCTAGTGCCTGTGTATAAACAAGGCTTGAGGTAAGCACTGCTTTGCAGCTTCCTAACCATCAACCACTGAGAGAAGATGCTGCTTACGTGGAAATAAGGATTTTTTTATAGCCAACGAGGCCTAACTCCTTCATGTGCTTGCTTGGTTTGTTGCAAGTTATACACAGATCGTAGCTGTTATTTTATCAAAGCAGAACAGGGTAATCCCAGCAATATTTAGGATGACAGAAAATAGAAAAGTGAGTGGCTTACCATCTTCAAAAGGTGTCCCTTCTGGCCTGAAAGGTTTTAAAGATAAACTCCAGTTAAAAACCATCATTACTTACTTCTAAACAAGCACAATATCTATCTATCTATCTATCTATCTATCTATCTATCTTTCTTCCTCATCCTCCCCAGGATATAGGCAGAGGGAATAATGTAAATATTCTGAGAAGCATCCAGAGGCACCCCCTGAGAACTTTCATACCTTTCCCAAAGTCAATCTGCCACTCGAGACCCCTCCTCTATCATCACCCTGAGCAATACAGATCCCATTACGTGACTGGATTGGAATTAACGAGCAAATTGACAAAGGGATTCTAAGCCAGTTCCTGCTCCGTAGGATAAGTAACGTAACTTCCTCAACAGGACCTGTACCTTGTTCCACTGGGAATCGATCCAATCCCTGCTAATACATCTGGATTTCATGGCTGAGAACGTGGGTCTCCCACGTACTTTAAAGAGCATGCTGCTTTTTCATAGCCTGACTCCTACACAGGCTAACCTAATTATTAAGCCATATGCAAACTTTAGTCAACAACAACAAAATATGAACAAATGATATTTATTTTTTCCTTCCTATGCATTCTGTATTACCCCAGAAAACAGATTTTCACCACAACAACACACTTGGTTATACTTCTAAGTTTCCTGACTTTATGTCCATAAAAGAAGAGAAGAATTGCAAAAACAAAAACCAGGTGTTGTTATATTTAGCCCTTTGATATAGAATTTTATAGCAATTGAAGTCTTACCCAAATATAACTGCGTTCCATTGCATTATATTATTCTCAGATGGTGCACCACTGACACCCACAGGAGGGTCTTCTTGCAATCTAAGAATTACAAACACAGAACGAGAAGCCTTTTAGAAATTAAATACCGAGTACAATTTAATGGCAATATCTGGATTCTGTAAATATTTTCTCATTCCAAGTGGGAGAAGGCACAAAGTGTTACGCAGATGATCAATACTCCAAAAAACAAATCCACAGCACGATGTGCATCAAGATTTTTTTCATCAATTCCATCAACACCACAACAGCCAACGGGTTAGATAAAGCATGCAGGGAGCAAAGCATTAACCCGAAGAAGAATTTAAAGCGCCGCGTACAGCTGAGATTGATGTTACTACACGAGGAACTACGTGGCAGCAATTGCTCTTTCGACGAAGCAGAGAATAAACTGCAGCCACAAACTGGAGCTGAGAACCAGCTGGTGATGCTTTCGGAGCATGCGGGCTGGGACTAAGCGCAAGGGACCATCACTGGAGTTCTCCCCACGCTCCCAGAGCCGCACGTGCAACGTGGCTAAATTTGGTATAAGCCCATTTTGACTGGCAAGCTGATTGCTCCGAGAGGGAGTGAGGGGAAAACCCGCGTACTGCTCCCTTTCACCAGTTCAGATGTGTTTATCTCTACAGTAATCATGGAAGCTTTCAAAATTGTTTTCTGTTCCTTAATCCTTGGACTAGGGAGAAGCATGTTACTTACTGAACGCCACATAAACTTGGACCAGACCAAAATACATATCGTGGTCAAGAACAGGATCCGCGGATTCTCCTTCAGCCCATCACTCTGTTTCCACCTAAGACCCTGAACGACGTAAGCCAGCAGAACCCCATCATCTGATGAGCAGTTTCCCCGATGGAACTCCTCCAGTGACAGAGCTCTGACCCACCCAACCTACTGAGCCTCTGGAGTTCCAGGCGAGTAAAGAGAGCGCAGCGACCGCCCTGGCTTCCAAAGCAATCCTTTGGCACTACCGTGAGGTTCACCCACATCCCAGCACACTTATCAAAGCCCTGCAGACCAAGGACGTACTCTGACCCAACGTCAGATTCCTTCGGAGCTGACACTGGTACACAGCCAGTACATTCTCCTGCGCCTGCGCTGCCCGAGCCCGTGATGAAACCGTGTCCGTGGATGCTGAGCAGCGATGCTGCCCTACAGAAGCCGAGCTCGCTCTTGTAGGTTTTATTTTGCAGCTTGGATCCTCTCTGAACTCGGTGTTTACATCCTGGCTCTCCCAGCACACACAGTTCAGAGGGCTCAGTATCAACAGCATAAACCACCTACTATTTTGGTCAGGAGAGCAGGAACGGGGCTTCTTCCTACGCACCAGCCAGGCTGCGCGCCAACAATAATGCCCCAGCGTTCGGCCAGACGGACGCTTTGGGTTTTAAATCAATTTAAAACCTCACGTGCACCCTGCTGTCAAAGGGTCCAACTACGGAGAGGTTGTGGCAAGGACTGGAAATGAGATTTATCCAAACTGGGCCTGGGAATCATTAACAGCTAAGGAAAATGTACCCTTTGGAGCCCCCTCTCTAACGGGAAAGAAACCAACACAATTTATTTTTCTGTTGGTTTAAGTCAACAAAACTAGAGGAGATAGAAAAATCAGTTGAAATTTTGCCCTTCGCTCCTGACAATCGCAGTATGCAAAAGGGATTTGTATTTAATGAGGTGAATCAGAGTGCCCAGCCCACGGTCTGCTCTTTCAGGGGGAGGTACAAGTAACGTAAGGCTAAACTTATAAATCCACAACTTATGGGAGGAAAGAGAAAAGCAAAAAGAAAGCGACATGAAAAAAAGTTGCCTAAGTTTTGGAGTATTAAATGTATCATGTATTTGGTAAAGAAATGTAGTTAGTGTTTATTTGGTTATACTTTCCCATAGCTTAATGTCTTCTCTCCACCTTAAATGTCTAAACTATTAAACCAGCACTTCTAAGATGACAGAATCATAAAAAACACACCCAATTGCAATCCTGAAAAATCACTTAGCTCCTCAACCTGAAAAAAAAAAATTAAAAATCACTTGTTCATGTCATCTGTGTAACCAAATACAATAGAAAAGACTGAATATCCTGTTTTGATTTGAACAGGAATCAAGCAACACCCACTTAAGCAAACACCAACACCCAAAGGCAGCAGCAGAGGTTGGCTCCGCAGCTCAAAAACATCCAACTTTTCCCACTGCAGTTTTACACGCAGCCACGGTGCGTGTCAACTGCTCAGCGATGTGTTTCCAGCTACTGGTATAACAGTGTCTGGGGTTTTTTTAGCGTAGCTATCAAAGCTGACTCACCTCCAACAACTTCTGAGCAACTCCAGCCCAGAGAAACCGTATGAAGTACTGCAAAGCTGACCAAAGAAACCCCCCTCTGCACCTTCTTCCGCACTCTCTAAGCGTGTTTACGTGTCAGACTGGAAATAAAGTATTCTAGAGTCTGTGGTTCAGGCATTAACATTTAAAAGAGTGCAACTAATAACTGCTTCTTCAGCAGGTTGTAGGTATTATACAAAAGATTGAGAACTCCAGGCGGAATAGCGTGTGCATAAACATTAAAGGGCGTGCTGGGGGTTATTACGTACAGACAAATAAAGGGTTTGCCAATCCTTTGTGCTTCATTTTTAGATGCCCGTCCCGAATTGTACTTATTTTCAGAGACCAAAGGGCCTCGAACACAGCAAAATTCTGCCTGGGTTGTTCAGAAACCCGGCCCAAACCCCTCCGGTTTTCAGAAGGTTGTGTGAGGAGGAGGAGGCGGCAGGGGAAGCACGGCACAAACACAGCCTC
>JANHFX010007083.1:13528-33833 GCA_027560015.1 Chloroceryle amazona | reverse complement strand
GCTCCGCGACAAGGAGGCGCTGGGGCAGCGCCGCTCCACTACACAACCCCGCTGCCCGGCACAAAGTTTGTGCCGTGCAGCCCGGGGGCGGGGGCACGGCGCGGGTAGGCGCCTCCGCGGGGCCGCACCGGGCAGCTCCGCTCCGCGCGGAGCCCGGCCGGCCTGGAGCTGCAGCCACTTCCTCTTCCTCCAAGCTGCGGGGCCGAGCCCCGCACCCAGCCAGAGCCGAGCGGAGTCAGTCAGGGAATGCAGCGGCGCTTCCCGCCCACCCCACCGACGCGGCCCGAAGGTGCCTTGCACCGCCCGCCGACGGGGGCTGGGAGTCCCTCGCGCGCTTCCCGCCCCAGCCGTCACCCCCGGCCCCCACGCTCCCCTACTCTGCCACTTCGCCCCCTTCCCCTCAGTGTGGGGAGGACGCCGTCTCGGTGCTTTCAGTCCCACACCATCGAGCCAGACCTGCTCGTTGCAGTGGAACTTGCCTCCTCCTACCCCGAACCTCAACATCTCCTTTTAACGTGCCTGTCCTTTCATCCTCCCTCAGATGGCGGCAAGTCCTCCCTTCTCCAAGTCAAACATGTTCAGCTCCACCAGCCTCTCCTTGAAAGACACGTTCTAGCCTTGGCCTTGGTGGTCGTCCACTAAGCTTGTCCCAGCTTGTCAACAACTTCATTGTCACAGGATTTTAAGGGGGAGAATGACACACCTTGACACAGCAGGTGGTCTAGATGAGCCCTAACGAGAGCCACGTAGAAGAGGATGATCACTTTCTCCAAGCTCCTGGCATGACATTAACTTCATTGGGTATGGCCAGCTTGCCCTCTGCTAACATGCCCATAGGCTTTGCAACAGGGCTTCTACCCAGACAAGCCCAGTCTTCATCTGTTCAAGGTTCTTCATCTGTTCAAGGTGCCCTCCCTTCCCAGAGGCAGAATGTTTGCTCTCGTTAAATTTCAAAAAGTTCACACGGGCCTGTTCTTGAGTCTGCCCAGGTACTTCTGGACAACAGCTCAGCCCTAAAGCTTGTCAACAGCACCCCCAGTATGCTGCCATGTGCCAACACGGCAGTAGTGGATCCTGTCATCAACTCCTGGTCCTTGAAAGACATTAAAATACATCAGGCCTTCACTTGCTACTGCCCTCCAGGCAAAGTGCAACCCATTAAACTGTAAGTGGCTGAGCCCAACCACCAAGGAGCTGCTTCTACATCTAGCTGTCCACCCACCCAGACTACAGAAGCACATATAAAAATAGCACAGAAGCCAGTGCCAAGCACCTTACTAAAGTTGCCATGGCATCCACAATCATCCCCATGTCTACAAATGCAGCCATTTTATCATAGAAGGCAAACAGTTGGTGAGGCATGATGGCGTACTTTCTAGGCATACAAAATACACAAAAGTGAGTCTGTTTCAAGGGGGCTCAATGATTTTCCCAGGGACTGATTTCCTCATGGTTCTCCAAATTGTCCTTCTGGCCTTTTGTGAAAATGGGCACAACATCTGCCTTGCTTTAGTTACTGTGGACCCTTCTTACCCCACTCTAAAAAGTACAGAGAGCAGCTGCTCTCAAAGCATCAGCCATTTCTTCCCAGCACCCTCAGGCGCAACGCAGCTGGTCTCAGATTCATACAGGTCAAGTTCTTAGAAGAGTCCCTGTCTTGATCCTCATCCATTGCTGGTATTTCTTTGCTTGCTTAAACCTTGCCTCCAAGCACACAGGTCAGGAAGACTGAGGTTAAAGGCAGCTCTGAGTGCATCGGCCTTACTTGTGCTCACACTCAACAGCAGGCCTACCTGTTTCTTGTTCAGCCTTTTACTGTTAATGTAGTTTTTTGAGAGCAAGAGAGATTCCATAAGCCCTTGTGTCTGTCAACACTATCCCTACGTGCCTTGGCAACATTTCTAATAACTCTTTCACCATAACCTGTTCTCGCTTCCATCGTAACAGTTTTACAAGGAAGTTCCATCAGTTATTCCCCATTTAGCTCGTGCCCCAATACTACTCTTGCAAAGAGAGCAGGCTCCCCTTGGAAACCTGCCAGCTCTCCTGTGCTCCCAACACCTTTCAGGGCTGTCAGCATGGCATCCCATTTACCAGTTCCCCAAATAAGCCAAAGGTTGCTCTATGAAATCCTAGGATTTGCCTTCCTCAATCCCTTCAGGATCTTGAGCTCCACGGTATGATCATGACTACAGCCAGGGTTGCTAGTGTCACATTCCCAAACAATTGTTCCTTGTTACTGGACATTCATTTGAGCAACATCTCTGGTTGGCCCACTCACTATATCTCTACCAAGGCGGTTTCCTGAGATCTGCTGGATTCCTTGCATTCTACCAGGTTAGCCTTCTGGCTGTCAAGTAGATTAACTCGTCTCCAAGAATCAGGACCTGGGACCCACAGAAGTTGTTGTTAATTTAATCAACCTTCATCATGAGGAGCTGGTCTGTAATCCACGAACACGTCTACAGTCAGTAGCCTCTCCTTTCCTTTGGTCGTGAGCATTCCTCAACAGCCTGTTAACCATTTAAGAACACCCCCTGCTCTTTTTATAGCAGGGGCAACCCTCCACCCTCATCTTTTCTGCCTCTCCAGAAATGTACGTATACATCCCAAACATCGTGCTCATGGACCAAGTCTGGAACTTTACTTGCCACTATCGTATTTTCCCTTATGAGCTCAGAAACCTGTTCAGCAACTCCTAAAACACCCTTGATTAATACTGAAACTGCTTGAAGCCCTTGTGCTCAGCAGACACAACTACCTTTGCTACACTTTGTCCACTTAAGAATCTCTTTCCTACAGTGTAGGTCCATAAACAAAATTAAATTATTTTAAAAAAATAAAATATAAGCAAACACTACATTAGCACCTCAATTGCTTCCTCCCTGCAGAATATCTCTGTATTTAAGGCCAGTATTGTGATGGATGAAATCTGTTTGAAGGTGCTCCCTCCACTTTTCCCTCAAGCGCCATTAGGGAACAAGAAATTTTCCCCAGAGAGGCCTCTGTCTGCATTCAAATCTCTTAAAGCCCAACTATGGGCCTTGGCTACTTGTCAGTAGCCAAAAGCATAACATCAAAACATTGGAAGCGGGGAAATGCAGTTACCTCTTTCCCCGTGCTTAAGTATGTAGCAAACACCAGCAATGCTATTTTTTCTGGTGGTAACTTTACTCCCCTCTCCTTTTTCTATTTTGTTGTCTGTTTTGGTTTTTTTCCTCTCCATTTCTTTTAATTATTTACACAGTTTTCCCTCTTTTCTTGTCCATCAATTTTTTCTCCACTCATTAGTTTCTCTGGCTTTCCAGCTGTGCAAGAAAGCAGCACACAGGCACATCAGGGTGCCACATAATTGAGCTGGTTTTCTGATACTACTGTGTTGAAGCATATGGGGAAGGATTGCTAAATGTGTAGGGAGAAGTGAACATGAAGCTTTCCCCGTATTATAAACACATCAGGTCATAGATGACTCCAGCAGGAGTGTTGCGAGCACCAGACCTTGCTGACACCATAGGATTTGCAGATGTACACCTCCAAGATTGAATTGAAATGATGTCTGACAACATTTTGCTGGTGCAAAGTCTTCTCATACAGAAAGGGACAACAGCACTAGGAAAACAAGATTCCTGGATGACCACAGATTGCTATGAAGTAGCAGACCTGCACAGATTAGAAGTATTTCAAATTATTGTTTATAGGGAGTGACACAGCACAGACCCAGGCACTACAAACCATCTTTCCACTACCCACTTCGCATCAGTAACTATCGGACATGTCTGCAAACACTGAGCAGTCACATACGAGGTGTTTTGATGTACCAACTTCAACCTGGAATTCCTCTACTCCTGTGTTAAATATACAACCCAGTAAGACATTTCTGTGCTTTTTAATAGATACAAATTTTAATTCACATTTTGTTGCATAGGATTTTTTACAAGAAGGTGTTTTTCTCTGACAACAAAAGTATATTACAGAAGCAGCAGATGAATTACTGGGATAGGATACCTCTATTACTACCTGTTTAAGTGTGTCTACATTGAAATTCTAGAAAACAAAGATAGTTTAAGTACCTGGTAAGGCATGTGAGCTGAAGCACAGCCTGCAATCTAAATCAATGCTGTACATCTAAACTTCTTTCTAGACTACCACTAAGAATTTCAGAATTCCACTCCAGCTTGCTAGTGGCCATATATTCTTTAAAAAAAACACAAACCACAGTCTTCTCATATTTTGAGATTACTTGCCTCTTTCAGAACGATTTTGGTGCAGATTTAATTTTATATGATTTAGAATTTATTCTGAATTATTTCATGTGATACTCTTAAGAGGAGGCAACATATTTCCCATGAGAAATCTGATGAACTTGAAAAAACCTAACAAGCATCCTACATTTCAGAATTTTTATACATCTCAATGCATGTGCATATACCTACACCCCCCCCGAACAATAAACTACTGCAAAACACGAGTGACTTGATAATTAAATAGTAAAACACTGCTCTAACAAGCATTTACAAACAACTGAAGGACCTTATTGCTTTAATCAATGGTAAAATGTTGCCCTTAGACACTCCATTGGAGAATATTAGTTTACCTTAGGAGTTAGAAGGTGCTTTGATACATTTATTTCTGTTTCTATCCAGTATAATCTCTCTTGTAAATCCACACATGCAGCAGTGCAGAGCTCTACAACCTCCTATATCACAAGCAAGAGTGATCACGTTTTCCATTTGCACTTTGTAGTGCTGGGTGCAGCTGGATAAGGCAAGTTCATTGTAGGTGTAAATTGCTACTGGTAGGGCACTGAAGAATTCTGCTTTGCCAAATATCTGTACTTATTTTGGCATAGGCAGAGAAGATTACACATTGTGAAAAGCAGAGAGAAATCACATGCACAGCACTTCTCTATTGTGCGAGGTGTTTCTAGTTATGCCACTAGCTAAGTCCTTGCTTGGCTATGCCAAGCATTATTTGAACAACTAATGGGAAAGATCCACGTAAGTGTAAGCCTTTTATTTTATTTTAATGAAGCTCAGTGACAGTTACTGTTGTTTTCGCTATAAAGTTACATTCCAGCATTCAAGTCAACCACATGCCATTTTTCCAGTTTTCACAGTAGTATGAAAATTACTTAAAGCTAATTTAGAACAGAATTTGTTTTCTCCATCAAAAAGCAACAGACACCTGCAACACACCACCTGCCACACAACAAAACCTGAACAGTATTCAGCAAAACTTAATGTACTTCTGATTAACTTAATCAGAAGCTGACACAAAAATATCAGTAAAGAAAACTGGTTTTGTTATTTACCTACCCCTCTGCAAAAGCATGTTTAGGATCTACTGAGATTTTCATTAACAAGACAAAATATGAAAGAAAAGCCTAAATGAGAAAAAGTAGGCTCCATCTGAGGTGGACAAGTAATTGAACATTTTCCTCAGTATTACCATTAGTTTTGGATCACCAGTGCAAATTGCAATCTTAATTAGTCTACAAGGATCAGACATTTTTTGTATTTTTTGATAAACCACCTTTTTGATATCTAGTTTGCAGTTTGGGCACTATAGTAGAAAGCCCCTCTGTCCTACTGGCACCAAGTAGATCATTCCTCCTCTGCTCACTTCCACTGCCACCTCAGTTGGTATGAATTGGTACGATTGCTAGGAAAAAACATTCCTTTAGTTTTGCACAGTTGCTCAGTGCTAAGCAATCTGCCACCATGGTAGCTCCAAGAAAGAATCTCTAGCTGTCTGACTCATGTCTCATTCTGACTTATTTCTCCAAGGCTCTTGCGCTCTCAAGAGCATGAATGTTTTGTAGTTTTCAACAGGCTTGAGTCATCAACAGGCTGAAGCACTCAAGATGCAAAGGTGATGATAAGCTTGAGTGGAAATTAAAGTTTTCATTTTTGATGAACTCTTTTCTCATTGCAAAGAATTTTTTGTTAGGTGTTATTCAGAAGTAAGCTGTAGTGTCTCAGAAATACCAGGAAAACTGCTGCCAAGTCACAGAAGGAACTAAGACAGAATAGCTATGGAGAAGTCAGCTCTATACTGCTGCTAGAGAGAGAATCACCCAGTCCCCTGGCGGTGGTGGTATAACTCTTTCTGCCCCAACAGCAGCAGCACACAATCTGGCATTGCTCAGAAGCAGCAGCTACTTTTGCCTTTCTAGGGTTCCAGAACAGGAAAGCAGTCAATGCACATTTATGTACTTAGACTGGGTCAAAATTTTAGACAAATTGGTTATTAAAAATAGCTCATTTTATTTCCACATAAGAGTAGCTTAAACATAACTGCTACCACTATAGCATTTTAATGGCACAGGACAGTATGGGGGGTGGGGTATTTTTTATTACTTAAATGTCTTTATTGCTCATCTGTAGGCAACCACTGTGGAGCTGCAGAGACTGGTATAATAAAGGAATTTTCTGTTTTGGAAGCTCATTCTGAAAGTTGGTTTCTGTAGTCCTGAAACTTAAAATACACCTATGGCCATAGATTTCTGAAGACTAAATGTAGCTATATAACATTATGTGCACGTAATTCTGACTTGATCAGTGCCTGATAGGATATGCCTCTGTAGGAGCAAGCAGAAAGCTGTGGCTATATTTGAGAATTTATTTAATTCATCCCTATTTATTTTACTTTTCTCCTTGTTTCAGTACACACCTGACAGAAATACAGATTTCACATTCTCATTTCATTGAGAACTTTGTTTAAATCCATGCTATGGCAGAAGTTTCAAAAACAGGAGAGATATGCCCCAAAATGTCTGCATATAAAAGACTTGGCCAGAGAGCGAGATTTATTGCTCTATCAAGTTGGCACTAAAGCAGCTCTTGCTCTAGTTGATCAAAACAGTGGCCACATTTTCCTTGGCAAATGAGCCAATCTAACCAAGCATTACAGAAGCTATGACCTGTTTCAGATTACATTACACAAGTTGTTTCTCTTGCATCTTTCAGCGGTAAAAAATGGAGAGTTATATTAATTTCTTCAAAAACCTGCAAGTGAAAACCCTATATAAAATGTCAGCTAGTCATAAGCCAGGGCAGAATGTTGACTTAACCTTAACAAGAAACACTGAAATACTGAAGGAGCTGGAATATCTGCTTTTCCCTTTCTTTGGATATTCAGAGTAAACACTACTCGGTACATAAGGAGTTAGCTATGTACTCACACATTTCTGCTTCTTTATCATTTCAGTAGTTTAACAGAGCACTACAACCAATCAATGCATTTTCCAATTCTCTATTGAATTAAGCTAATTCACATAAGGGAAAGGAATTCTCAGAACTTTTGATGTTTTCAATTTCTACTTACCAGATACCTGGTGCCCATCTGTACTAATGAGGTCAACTGAGATTTTCATTTGAATAAGTTTCACTAATATGAAAAAGCACTAGACAACTAGGCACACTAAATAATGCAAAAAGATTCATTAAGTGTTTAGTAAGTGTTCAATGGTGTATTACCTTGATAGCAGATGGATAGGTAAGATACACCCCATAAAATACTATTCCACAAATTTACCACAGTCCAGCTATTCCCACAGCACAAACAGTAACTAGACCAGGCAAGGCGAAAGATGAGGATGGGTCACTATCTTAAGGTTATGAGCACTTGATTCTATCCCTACTGGTAATAACTCATGGAAAGAGTTTGCTTCATTTCCATCTGAATAAGCACTAAATACATACAAATCCCAGGAAATTCAGGACTTGATGCGATGATCTGAAAATTGGCACATTTGGTAAGTAAAGTTTACCAACTTAGAGAAAAAAATATTTCTAGGTAGTGGAGGGGGAGAAGCAACACCAGCTTGGTGTAGAAACTTAATACAGAATCCATATCATCCAAATAGATGCAGTTCATTAGGTTAAAAGTACTATCACAGTCTAAGGCTTTTTAGACAAGAATACTTCTCCCAACTCAAAAGCCACTTTACCAGTTAACAGAAAAACATTAAGACCCTTGACAAAAATACATCCTATGGCAGCTGTGATCTTTACATGGCCCTCAGGCCTCAGCCTGAGCTCCAGTAAAGAAGGTTGACATTAAATTCTACGTAATTTCACATTTGTTTGGTATCGAGGACTTTTCTGCAAGTTAACCAAAGACACTTAAGGCTTCTTAGTCACAAACAGATCAACCTGTAGCAGTTGCAATGGATGCATAGGACCAAGACCAACTGTAGTTCTCAGGGAAC
This sequence comes from Chloroceryle amazona, assembly GCA_027560015.1. Classification (NCBI taxonomy): domain Eukaryota; kingdom Metazoa; phylum Chordata; class Aves; order Coraciiformes; family Cerylidae; genus Chloroceryle; species Chloroceryle amazona. The sequence continues at coordinate 25,621 of JANHFX010007083.1, read as the reverse complement.
AGTATTACAAGAAAATGAAAAACACAACATGACAAGACACTGTGGTATGTAAAGTCTGGTTTACACTAGAATTAGTATCAGAAATATTGTTGTTATATCTGAGCAGGCTTCAATGAAATCACAGATTAGGGAAGAGGCTGTATAGCTGCACAGATCCCCAATGTATTCAGTACAAGGTCCATAATGTCACACTGAGCATACCTGGGGCAAAGTGCCTTGAATCTAGGTGGTCTGTGAATACAACCTAATATTCAGCACCCTTGGAAGTATCTGCACAGCTATTGCAATCAGGATGAAAGGCTGAAGAGTCTCAAGCAACTATGGATCAACTTGTGGCAAAAGAGAATCTAAAGATAAATACAGACATTTTGAAAAGCCTCTATTAAGGGCAAGATCTTTATCAGCAAGTATGAGGAAAAATTTTGTACATGGTACCAAGAGAGTTAAAAATGCACAACCAATCCTCCAATAATTGGAAATTCACCTGCTCAACAGAAATAATATGTAGAGAGTCCTGATTTTCAGGTGAAAACTGATTTACTCCTACTACACCTGAGGAAATCACTGCTGAATGTAGCAAACTAAACCTGTGCACACACAGACACATCTCCAAGGTAGTTTAAAAACAAACAACAACAACAACACCAAACAAAACAAAACCCACAAACAAGCAAATAAAACACTGAAGTAGCACAACATTCTCATTCAGTAAACATTGTGAATGTCAGTGGTAATGAATTAATCCTGAAGATCTCACAAAAGCTGTAAATGAACCGTCTGTTTCAAGTGCATTAATAGTGTTATAGATCAGAATTATTACCTTGGCCTGAAGTACCCTACCTCTAAGTTTTCTTTAAACTACTCAGACCTAAAAGTCTTCAAACCATGCTTTACCCTCCACAGTAAAAAGTGCAAGACTCTTTGGATACCTTTGTTGTGTAACTCCATCAGGAATAGCTACAGAGATAAAGTTTGGCAAGAGATACTATGGACAAGGACCACAATCCAACCAAGACTGCTAAGAAATAGTACAAAGAATGAGTATCAGAAAGCACTCTCTATTCTAGATCCACCTAGAAATAACAGTTCAGGACAGAAGTAGCTTTCCCCAAAGAGACTCAGCAAGAAAAAACCCTGAGCAGAGGAACTGAGTGTTAGTTTTAGACTTTTAAAAGTATGAAACCATACTGATCTAGGCAGTTCCATTAGGAAAGTGATTTCGGCATGCAGAACTTTATAATCTGTGACAACAGAGACAGAAAGCCAATGGTGTTCAACAGAAGCTGCTTGAACCCACGACAAATTAACAAAGTAACTAACATTAGAACAAGGTAAAAGTGGACTCTACTCATCAGCATTTCCATATGGATACAGTAAAACAGAAGCTTCTCTGATGTTATCTGTGCACGTATACTAATGAAGACTTTAGTTGTCTGACTTACGTTAACAGCAAAAGCTGGTATTTTCTGCACTATTTTAGTTTCCTGGGATGGCAAGGTACAAAACTTGTAGCAAGACTTAAGAACTTACTCTGCTATACAATGCACTTGAGGAACAGTATTTGAAAAATGAAAACATTAAGATCAAGGATGAAATTTAAGCATGCAAATTAAACGTATATCCTTGTCATAAGTTACAAATACAGTAAGAAAACACTAGTGGCATTTGCAACTAGTCACAGCAACTCCATTTTCCCCACTAGCTCCACTTTATCACTAGGTGAGAAGTGCAGCACACAGAATGAAAGAACAGGTTATAAGACTCTTAAAAATAAGTATCACATAAATCAGGTTTTCAAACTTAAATAATGAACAGTACTACAGTAGAATTCTGTTTCATACTTAGTTTGTACGTATGTGAGGGAACAAGACACAGAAAAATGAATTTTACAGTTTCTGAAGCTGCCCATTACAAGCCAAGCTGGCTGGTTTGAGATAATGCATCTCTTGCTGTCAAAACATAGACCCCTGCCACTGGCACTAAGAGACCATTCTAGAAGCTGTAACAGGACCTGTCGCCAAGATCCCAAAGCTTCAGGATGCAGTCAGAGTCACCATTAGCTATGTATATGTCCCCTTCATTTCTTACAAGAATTTTATTGAGACAATGCTTTATCATACACTCTAGAGTTTCCCCGATTGAGCTTGTCTGGACACAACATGTGGCCTCAGAGGCTGCTTCTAATTCCGCATACAGGAATTTTGGCTTGATTAGGCAGCACATGAAATAACTTTATTCACAACAAATATTGAGTACTTCTGGGGAGCTCTAGGTATAAACACGTATTATCTACTATTGCCTTCTTTTTAGGCAGTTCTACCACAGGGTTGGTTTTGTGTGTTTTGGTTTTTTTTTTATACAAAATTTAGATTCTTTTCAGAATGCTGAGTATGGAAGAGAATCTGTAAAAGAATCCTTAAGGCCAATGAAAGAAGTTTGATTCATAGTTTGATTTTTAATATTTTTAAAGCAATAGCTTTGTTGCAAGTTAATGGTTTGTTATTTAGGTTAAAGCGCTTCCAAGTCCATAAAGACAAGGACCAAAATATATTGGACTCATACAGCAAATATAATTCCTTTTATTTATAAGTGTGTTCTATGACATCGTAGCAGAATACTCTAGTCCAACCTGCCTTCCTACTCTGTTCAGTATATACCAAAAGGAAGGATCAAAGACAAGCTCAGAAATCCTGAGGCACAAGCTGCTAAAAGCTAAGCCAGTTCTTGAGGATCTATTTTCTTGCATTTTTACTTTTCCATTTACAGACAGGTCTCCAGTAATGACCTACAATACTGAACCAGACCATACCTTGATCTGGACAAGTAAAGAGGTTCATAACTAAGATTAAGGGCCCCCACCGAATGTAGGAACTTGGCAAAATAATATTTTATTATTTTTCTCTTCTTCAGTGGTGCTTCCATAATAACAAGTTAAGGAAATATTTAAGTGAACCCTACCTTTTTTTTTGTTTACTATTAGCTCTGTAATACACTTTAAGTAATTTATATTAGAAAATGTCACCCAAGAAAGCAAACATTTCAGAGATCTTATAATTCCCTCAGGAATACAGACACAGCAATGGTTAATTAAGTAATCCACATTTCCTGCTAGATAGCCCCCTCCTGTCCTCCAACCAGCCCAGAAGAATCTAGTCCTAGGAAACATCGAAAACAACAGGTAGCACTAAGTATTGGTAACAAAGGTAAGTGACATAGCTGGGTTCCCATCCATTGCCAGTTACTGTGTTCCATTTACAAGAACAGAGATCCATAATGACTATCCCGTTTAAAGAAGTGGTCCATGTTCTTATTAATTTCAATGCTATCTCTGTTAAAAAAAGGAACAGAAAAGGCAACTAAATTAGTATATTCAGTATGTACTGAGATTTAACTATTACGACAGGCTTTTCTTTTTAACATTTTGTATTTCTCAAATTCTTGGGCCTGTAGAATAAAGTAGACTTACCAGAAAGCAGAAAGGAGAATCAAAGCCTTTTCTGACTTACACCCCTTTGAAATACTATCAAGTTCATTTAAGAATTTAATTTGTAAGCACTGTACAAATGAAGAGAGGAACTGAAAGGAGTTATGACTAAGCTGACAGGAATTTTCAGCTATGGAATACATCAGTGGTTTAAACTTCTCTGTCTTGCTTCCCCATAGAGTGCCCAGCTCCATCCTGACAATACACTCAGAACCAGCATGAAACCTGCTAACAAATCCTGCCTTTCTGCCAAGCCCATCACGCACTGGAACACAACCTTTGGTAATGTACAGTGTTTTCCCTGAATTTCTTACAGCTGTATATTTTAAACGCAGAAGTTAATAAACCTACAGTAAGAACCAACACAGTCTGTGGTGGACAGCTGTTACTGTGAAAAGGACAGACTGTAAGGGCTGCACAAGAGAAGCGGTTTTTAGAACTACAGTATTTGTTAGGGTTTTGTTAGCTTAATGCCCCACCTGCTGGCTGATGACTAAATCACATTGTGGCAGTTAAAGAAGTCACATACCTATTATTCTGTTACCAGTAAGCAGCTATATGCTGTCATGGCAACCGGTACAATTCTATGGAGAAGATGGACTGCACAGCTGGGTCCAGCACAGTGTGAAGATTAGCACACAAGAACAGAACATAGACAGTTATAAAATTAGTCCAACTTTTTTAATATCCATCCAAATTAATCACACTGAAGCACAATGTGAGAAAGACTACAAGAACGGTGAACTCCTCACACATCTTTAGTCTGTGAGAATTCCTACACCTTGAGCTGCACCCATGCTGGTTCAGGTATAGTTTCTCAAAACTGGATCAGTCTAGAAGAAGAGATGAAGTCAAGGCTTACCATGTAAAAATATTTGTTTCATTTATTTGAGAACATCATTTGAAAGAACAATTCTGAAACTTTGTTTCTTTTAAAGAATGAGTACAGTCTAGTGCTCACTGAGTAACCAAACCTCATTTGGTTGAGGAGCTCTGCTTGCAGTTAGTGCTGACCTGAGTTTAGTTCTGATTAATAATTTGAAAAAGCATGAATAAGGGACCTTTCAGAAGCAGATATGCCTGTCTGTCACATCCATCCCTCCCAAGATCAGAGAAATGGAGTCTGAAGTGCTCAGCTGTGCTGAAGCATGAGATGTTTCTGCTGTGGCCCTGAATTTAGACAGGAACCTGGAAAATATTCTTCCCCTGGATATACAGGCATTTAATGCATTGTCAGTTCCAGGATTATCTTCTACCCCAGGAAAGTGACATCACATACAGAATCATAGAAACTTAGGGGTTGGAATGGACCTCTAGAGATCCCTTAGTCCAATGCCCCTGCCAAAGCAGGCTCACCTAGAGCAGGCCACACAGGAATGCATCCAGGGGGGATGCATACAGGATATAAATGAGGTGCTTAGGGACATGGTTTAGTGGTGGGATTATCAGTGTTAGGTTAATGGTTGAACTCAATGAGCTTAAGAGATCTTTTCCAACAAAAATGATTCTAAGATTCTATTTCAATCAGTGACTTGAAACCCCAGCTCACATCTTCTGAACTTCTTGCAGATATTCCCACACGGAAGCAACTGTCTAAAAGACTGTTGCTAAAAGCTGAACAAATACAGTCAAGTCACATGTAGCAAAAGAGGATAAAAAGATCCGTATCAAGGCTTCCTTCACCCCAATGGACACCCTTAGTACCATCTCAGTGTTAAAAAGCATCCTTTGGTGTGAACTGTTACACAGCATAGCAGCTCCTCATCTGCTAATAGCCTACCAGTCCCCAGAAAACCACAGTCAAACAAAGCCTGGGCTTCACAGCTTATTAACAGGTAACACACCACTAAAATATCAATCCCGAAACTATAGCACTATTGATCTTTATTTTTTTTACTTTGAAAAAATGTTTTTAAAACCTGTTAACAGAATTGCACTTTTAATTAATGAAACTACTACAGACCACCTAAGAAAACAAGTCATTTCTGAATCTGTCTAAGTCAGGGAGTAACCACTGCAACAGGGACACAAGTACAGCTGACAAGTTTTAAAAGAGCTATTGTAACTACTTGTTATTCAAATAGCAAGGCCACACAGATCTATTTCCCTTTCAAAAAATAGATGAAAGACCAGCATTTGCAGGAAGTGTCTTCAATAAAGATCTGGTGCTGCAAGATTTTTCCTTGAAGTAGATTCAGTGAGTAAGTTTCTTAACTATGAACAGAGATCTCTACTCTAGTGAATGAGGAGCACTACACAAGAATCCTCAATTAGCATTTTTAACATTTAGTGCTGTACTGGTAACTCATCCGCACAAGTGAAACATTTAACAAAAAGGAAAAGACCCAATTCTTCCCCCCTTTATTTTTTTTAACTTTGGTATTATAAGCAAGTCAATTCTGTGTATTTGCTCAAAATAAAGTTAATTAACAGCCTTAAAGGACAGCAAGGGAAATCTTACCTTCAGTCAGTGTAAGGCTTTACCTACATGCTGTATGTACATACCTTGAGCAATGATGTTTTCAGCTTAAATGTTTGCTACTGAACTACAGTATGATCTTTTTATGTAGAACTGGCTGTGAGAGCCCTCTAATGGCTACAGTGAAAGCATCATCTGAAGCAGACTTGAAGCCTACCTGCAAATCACAGGGCATGTGCTCAGTGCAGTGGGGCACTGTCCTCCCAATCCTGACAAGCCTGAAGAGGATCTTCTCCCAGTAATTAGAGATACTACCATCAGTCTTCCATCCTAGTAGGTGTGCAAAGGGAAGATATACCAGGGTAGGTTATGGAGCAGGTTATCAAGTGCCAACACACAACACTGGACAACCAGGACCAGTCAGCATGAGTTTATGAAAAACAGGTCCCACTTTACTAACTGATCTCCTACGTGACCTGCCTAGTGGATGAGAGAAAGGCTGTGGATGTTTTTCACCTAGACTTCAGTAAAGCAGTATTCTTTTGACAGGTATTTCCCACAGCATTCTCTAGGAGAAACTGTCTGCTCATAGCTTAGACAAGCATATGTTTCATGGTCTGAAGGGCCAGGGCCAGAAAATGGTTGTAAGTAGAATTAAATCCAGTTGGTGGCCAGTCATAAATTGGTGTTCCCTGGGACTGTCATGGCACATTGGATGGGGCCTGTTTGATTTAGTATCTTTAATGGCCTGGATGAGGTGATTAAGGGCACCCTCAATAAGCTTGCAGACGATACCAAGTTAGGGGCCTGTGTTCATGAGGCCAATGGTGTAAGCTTCAACACCACCAAGTGCCGGGTCCTGCATTTGGGTCACAACCACCCCAGGGTTAGGGAAGAGTGGCTGGAAAGCTCCCCCATGGAAAAGGGCCAGGGGTGTTGGCAAACAGCCATTAGAACATGAGCCAGCAGTCTGCCTAGGTGGCCAAGAGATGCCAGCAGCACCCTAGCTTGTACCAGAAATAATGCAGCTAGCAGGACTAGGGAAGTAATTTCAGTTCTGCACTCAGACCTGCTGAGGCCTCACCTCACATGCTGTGTTGAGTTTTGGGCTCCTCAGTTCAAGGACAGTGAGATGCTAGATTGTGTGCAAAGTAGGGCAAGAAAGCTGGCAGAGGGACTAGAGAACATGTCTTATGAGGAAGAGCTAAGGAAACAGGGGTTGCTCAGCCCAGAGGAAGAAAAAAAAAAAAGAGACCAAGACCTTAAGCTAAAAGGATGTTCTAACAAGTTGGGTGTTGGTCTCTTCTCCCAAGTAAGAAGTGATAGAACAAGAGGAAATGGTCTCAAGTTGTGCCAGGGGAGGGTTAGTGTGGTTATTTGAAAAATAAAAAAATTTCTTCACAAGTGATTGTCAAGCATTGGAACACCCAGGACAGAGTCACCCTCTCTAGAGGCATCTGAAAGAGAGGCAGCTATGGTGCTTCAGGACATGGCTTACTGGGGGAAGTGAAACGTGTTAGGTTAACCAGCTCAACCTTTTTTTCCCCCCAAACTTTTTAAATTAAAGAACTCTTTTCCCACGTAAATGGTTCCTCTAAGCAATGCACATTCTTTTACCTTCTAGAAGCCAGAAGTGATAGTGTGTGCCCAGCCCTGTTACAAGCATGTTCCTAAAGATTACTTTATGCCTTTCTTAAAACAGGATTGGGGGGTCCTATGTGCACAGGGTAATTTATCTTGCTGTTATGCTGCACAGGAGCCACTAAACCCATTTTGGTAATTTAACTGCTTTCTGCATTCAGTTTAAACCCAGGGTAAGGGAAGAGCTGGATGGTTGCACAGCTCAGCTACATACAACTTCATGAACTGCTACAGGGCCCTCCACTCTAGACACCCACCTGCAGTACTGTGGCCAGCTCTGGAGTCCTCAGCACAGGGAAGATGTGGATCTGTTGCAGCAGGTCCAGGAGGGCAACAAATCCATTATAGTTCAGACAATACGTAGACATCTGAATACCTGACTTAACCTGCTCCTGTTGGTACTTCATCAGCTAGAAGTTTGAAGGACATGATTACAGGTAGAGTACTGCCTTACAAGCACTCTCTTATTCCACTAAGAAATACTGACTGCAAGATGCATCTTTAAAAGACTCTGACCATGTAGTCTGCTAAAGTTTGCAATTTTAATTATGCTGCTAGTCCTAAAACAATTACTATATGGATAAAGACACTTCCTGTAAAATATGGTGTCAGAGCTAAAAATAAGAAGCATTTTTCAGTGTAAAATCTGTCCTCATTACTACACTTATTATAGCCTCCCACCCTTAAGCTAAAAGAATGAACAACCCTTTTTCATTTTTGTCTTGAGCACAAAACACACAGAAATTAATACTACTGAAAAGAACAACTTTGAATTTATTCACAGTAGCTAAAGCCAGACGTCACTGGGGCAATTAAAAGACCTTTGTAAACTCAACTGGTGCCTGCCTTCTTAAAAAAGACAGCGAAAGTGTGTTTGTGTGTCCCCTTCAAAGCTTAAAGTTCACCCCGAGCTTTGGAGTACAAGCAAAAAAGTACAAAGTAAGAATCCATCTATGTTGTAAAGCTACTTAAGCTTTTCCTTGGGGTGCATGTCTTATCTGAAGCAGCTCTGATAGTTACTCTTTATAGCCTGGATAATCTTGGCTTGTGTGGGTTTTGGTTTGGTTTCTTGTGTTGTTTTTTTTGTTTGGGTTTGTTATTTTTTGGGGGGGGAACTGTGTTGAGTGGTTTGGGGTTTTTTGTTTGCATTTATTGGTCTTAATTTCTCAGCTACATTGAAAGTGGCAGACATTAAAGCTTTTAAATTATGTATCTCTCCTAAAATACTGTTTTATCAAGTCATTTCTGCAAGGAATTAGACTGTATACCTGCTAGAGGTTTTAAAAATCTGTTTCATTAAGGCATGCAAAAGAAAGCCTTCAGAAATACAGTTAAGGGAAAAATCCTTCTGTTTCTCTGCAGCATTCAAGGATCAGATCACCTCTACATAAACCAGGATGCCAAATTCTGTCTTAGCACACAAATATCTAGAAGGAAAAAATATTTCCATTTTGACAGGGAATTAGTGTCTGTGCCAGACAATCATTCTAATGGAGATCCAAGAATACCATCTGGCTGGCTGTCTCATTCCAAGAATAATTGTCTTAGGTGGCAAGGCTTGTAGAGAGAGTATAAAAAGGCCACAGTACCAAACAGCTCACTGGGACACTTCCAGTGAGAGCCACAAAACAAACAAGTGTCACAGCTCTATAATACCAGTGATATGCAAGTATTGTATCTTTTTATCTTGTCTAAAAATTATTTCCTTTGACAAAAAACCATCTTACTATTTAAAGCACACTTGTATGCTTCTGGGTCCCACTCAGCATGTTTGTACTCTGTGTAAGCAAAGGTAGATCCACAAGAACTCACTACTGCCTACTAGTTAGCAATTAACACAGTCCACTTGATTTGATGATGCAAGAGGTACAAATTTGCAAGAAGATCCAGCTATGCACCTATTTTGGAACTGCCTTCAGCTATAGACGTATTAAACAGATGTTTCAACTTTCTGAATGCAACACAAAAGAGATTTACCTACTGCTTTTGTATTATGCTTATAGGGTACTTCAAAAGTACATTAAAAATGCATGTTCTTTGTTATAACTTGTTACTTTTACTGGCATACACCACAAAAACGTACAATTCCCAGATGGGTATAAAAAAAGTTTCCTACGGGTGAGAAACGGGTAACAAAGCCAGCACAACATGATCTAATGGAAGAGAAAATAAATAGCACTCATAAGGCCTGGGCTATGCATTTCACGGTGATAAGCCTTCTCAGCATGCTTGTAAGAACAGTTCCTATCTAGCACCACCGTTTCAAACGCACTGAACAATCAACTCACTTACCAGATGGTCCTATGGGTAACACTTGGTCAAATAAACATAAAATATGCACTCTATGTAGATATATTCTGTTTCATCTCTTGTTTTGGTGTTGAGACTCTTCTATGAGCTACACGTCGACACTTCATGTTTTCTTATAGCTACAGCATAAAGCCTCAAATACATCCCAGAGCAATCAAGCCAACTAGAACATAAAGCCAAAATGAAATCTGCATTTGCAAAGAAACAATTACCTTTATCAAGAAACTGGCATCACAGCTGTAGCAGTCCAAGTAGGCTGTCTAGGTACTGAAAAGTTGCAAAGGAAACAATCCTGATATTCAGAAAACTCCAGATTTATTGGTTTTAAAAGTGAGTTTAACAGAGTAAGATTAAAAAGCAAAGAAGTTGTTAATACAAGTTACGTATAATCAAGCTATCATCTTTAAAAAACTAGACTGAGAAAAGCATGGCAAAATGATATTAGGGGAACCCTTAACACTATCTTTAGTGACATGGAACAGTCTGAGAAGAGTTTAACAGCTTTGCTTTTCCAAGTCAATTTATGCTATCAGAATATTGGTACAATTCTGTATAAGGGGGCTCCAAAACCTGTAATCACTATCTCCCCCCCCTGTTTTCTTCATTAATAAAATTCCATCCAGAACACGCCCAAGACACAGTCCCTGGACATTTTTGAGGCTGCAGCCATATTCTCACAAGTGTCCAGGTCTGCAGCAACTCAGTTTCGCATACATTTCACTAACATCTACTTCTGGGTAAGTCTTCTACTCATTACTACAAAATCACCTGGGAATTTGAAGCAGATCATGCAGGCCTATCAACTCATGTATACATCCTCAAAAAAATGCATAACTTGCTTTTTTTTTTGCCTTAAGAAATTGAGGTGCTGGTGGAAGAAGAGGAAAAGCAGACTGGAACACAACATAAAAGACTGAATACAGTTCAGTTCTACTCTTTCAAAACCACAGCTAATTAATATTAAACAAACTATTTTGCAGTAATCTCTGGTAACTGGAATTCTCATATTGAGAAACACACCTTCAACAACTATGCTGTGTGCGTCAAAGTAGCTTAACTCTAGTATTGTGTTAGCATGTCACTACAAATTTGGGAAGTCAAGTCAAAATAAAAATTTATTTTAATTGTTTCAAAATACATGACTAAAATCTACATAATTATTAAAATAGGCTTACAGATATTCTTTGATTAACAGTTTGCATTACATAACGGTATATTTTAAATGCAGTAGTTTCTCACAATTTTAACATACAGGTATTGCTAAAATTTTTCATGTAAAAAAGCTTACTCTAGTGAGTAGCCAATACAGCTAATTACATTCTTGCACCTGAAGTTACACACAAGAATTTTAGGATTCTCTTAATTACTTCCCCAAAACTAAAATAGTAATGCTCCAGACTGCAGGTACATAAACTGTCATTAATGAACACAGCCACATTGATACTTAAAGGGCTTCAGCTGAGTTACAACTTAACATCTTCTGTTCCACTGATTAAGAGCTCAGACTTAAAACACAACTTCTTGGACAAATAACTACTTCAGTTTTTTTTAAGCTGCAAGAGATAAATTGTGAAAAAACTAATACTGACCAGTTAAGTTACAAAGTGTAACATGAAAACTGTAACATGCAAACTGTACCTTACCTTAAAGCTCAAGAGAAAAATCTGCATGCACCAAACCAACCACATATAAACTGTAACATTCCAGTTATCAAGGGAAGCATGCAAACAATGAGAAAACCTGTGAGTTTGTCAACTCTCACAACTTTAAACTTCAAACTACTGAAGCAAGAGCAACTGTATTGAAACAGAACAGGAATACAAACTTCAACTTGAAGCAACTTTTTCAAAGAGGTTGTACTGCATGTAACACGAAACCAAACGATAGTAACGTCAACCTAATTTAGATACTTTCAAGTCTTTGTTGATCAAACACTTTTCAGTACTGCTCTTCCTTTTCTGAAGTGATGTGCCTTCCTCTCCTGGAATGGGATAGGAGAAAGACAGGTAAAAAGTTAAGTAATAGAATAAAAACAACTGAAGTTTCATGGAAAAGTATCAAAACATTCTGTACTCTGTTCACTTCCCTCCAAAGCTGACAAATACAGCTTCTGTGTTCTCTCTCAAGAGTGTGCCTAGTTCCTATGTCCTTTTTTTTTAAAAGGAAAACAAATTCTCAAATACAACACTGGAAAACAAATTCTCAAATACAACACTGGAAAACAAATTCTCAAATACAA
>JANHFX010007082.1:0-14128 GCA_027560015.1 Chloroceryle amazona | reverse complement strand
AAAAGTAAGACCATGAAATTGCATTTATGATTTTATACCACAAGTAACCGCAGTATGCAACCAAAAAACAGTTTTATTGCACCCCCCCCCCCCCCCCCAAAAAAAAAGATCAGAAACAAGCTGATCTTTAGGTATAGTGCTGTGAAATGACCAGTCTAGTCTCTGCTCTTTTGGTTGCTTCTTTGTTCAAGACCTGGGCTCCCTTGGGGCTTTAGTTGGATGATTTCTGTGCTTAGTAGCTGAAATGCTGAAACATGGACTCTGACAGAATTTATGGCCATTTAAGCAGCTGGCTGTCATCACAATCTGTTTTATGCAGTGCTTCCATCTGTGAAGAACTGAAGTTGGGTTTTAATACGTTTACGTTATAATTTATAGTAATGTAGTCTGTTAGCCTAGCTGTTAGTATTGGCTGAAAATACTTGAGTGCTAGCAAGCAGTTCTAATCACAGTAGCTCGAGCTATCTGAAGTGTAATATCAGGAAAGCAAATGGTGTAAAAGAAAGGGAGGGGATAACTTTTTTAGATTTTTGTCTGTTGGAATTCTTTTAGTGTTTTACTAATTGTGTGGCTGTCTGAGAGACTCTTAAGTATTCAATAACATGAATTTCTTGTGTACAGAACAAGATGACCTGGATTCAAAAGCAGATTTTGACACACATTTTGGAATTGCCCATACTCGCTGGGCAACCCATGGAGTACCAAGTGCAATCAACAGTCACCCTCAGAGATCAGACAAAAGGAACGGTATGTAATCTCTGCAGTGCTCTGGAGCTGTATGAATTTTAAATGGTTCAATCCACACAGTACATAAGGTCTCTGTTCTGAGGGGTGTTATGGTGTCTATTTTGTATACTAGGGCTAAGTAATTGCCATTTTATTGAGGTTTGATACTGTTGCAATAAAATAGCTGCTTCTGAGTTTAAAGTAACACTGTAAAAGGTTAATGAGATCTGAAAATTGATGCAACTTAGTCAAAGTACAACATTCTTGTTTTAAAAGGTAAGACTCTGAAAATGGAAATGCATCAGTATTGTCTGGGCTGGAAAAGAAGATTTCGTTTTTCACTTCAGATGGCTTGGTGCTGTTCCATGGGGTGTGGTTTAAAACTGTCTTAATGATTTGAAACAACCTTTGTATGCCATCAGAATTTGGAAGCTTTTATTTTTCTGTTGTCTATGTTATGATAAAATGTAAGTCTGAAAGCTATAGCAGGTAGTTTCAAAAATACTTCTAAGCTTTTTTTTTCTCCAATTTTGTGTCCCGAGTTAAATATCTTAAATTTTTCGTTACTGATGCTTTTTTTTTTTCTTTTAGAATTTGTTGTTATTCATAATGGAATCATCACAAATTATAAGGACCTGAGAAAATTTCTGGTGAGTGTGGTGGCTTGAATCTAAAAGTAGAAAGTAAATGCTCCCAACAAGTACCATCAGATCTTTCATGCCTTTGTTAGAATCTGAATTAAAGTGCAATTTATAAAATAATAGCATGAAGGAATCTGCCTAATAAAGACTCTGAGGAGCTGGTGAAATGTGATATGTTCTTGCAATCCTAAATGCAAAATGCTTATGAGTAGAGTAAAAATTTGCACTCAAATTCTTTGAGAGGGTATATGAAATGAGCTCCATCCTGTCTCTTGTTGCTGGACAGATGCTAAGTAAGTCTTATCTCATGTCGTCTTCAGTATTTCTGAAAGAGTAGGTATGACAGGATAAGTCTTTATATTTTGTCTATAGTGATATATATCTGCTAGTCCAGTGTAGTGCTCCAAGCAGTCTGTCCTGCTGTGCAGTTACTAGTGGGAGGCAGCTGAGAGGCTCTTCACTGTCTTTTGCCTGAGGGTGAAGACACTTTTTATTCTGCTATGGATTTCAGGAGAGCAAAGGCTATGAGTTCGAATCTGAAACAGATACAGAAACAATCCCCAAACTGATCAAATACATGTATGACAACAGAGAGAGTGAGGACACCAGTTTTTCAGCCTTGGTGGAAAGAGTTATTCAACAGTTGGTAAGTGGGAAGTTCCTTTATTCCTGTGCTACAGTATAAATTGCCTGTGGGTTTTCTTAGCTTTCTGCATTTATGCATTTAGGAGTCCTTAGAAGGTGCTGCAAATAGCACTTTTTTGGGCCTCTAAAAATGTTTAATAGGCAAAGAAGTGAGATAAAAACTTTGGAAACTTCAAAGGCTTTTCATTGGAAAAATCTTCAAATTTGCATTAGCAGTGGGCTTTGTTTGATGGGTTTATGTGTTTGTTTTTGTTTGTTTGTTTAGGTAAGAGGTTATCACTTTTTTAATGAAGTGACTTAATTAAAAAAAATTAATGGGAGCCTCTGGGGTTTGCAATCTCGCAAAGGTCAATGTGTTCTTAAAGGCTATTCTGATCATGTTGAAACACTGCTGTGATTCAAGTTTGTCTAAATAATATGCCTTTGGAAATAGATCTAACAAGCTGTACTGATTCATGGTGTAGTTGGGTCCCAAACTGCGAAGTAGGAATCCGCTGTTACTTAGTATGTGAATATTTAAAAATGTTGATAGATGCACTGCAAACTTGGAGAAAGCTTGCTTTGTTTCCTTCCCCAGTCGCTGGGCAGATGAGTTCCCTCCCCTTCCTGCAGTTTCTTACACTCTTTTCATGTCCCCTTTCTCCCCTCTAAAGCAGCTCTGTAGGATTCCCCTCGAGCAGGGCTGGATATGCACCAAATAAAGACCTGTGTGGGTCAGTATTCCTATATGGGAATAATGGTGCAGTCACCTAGCTGAGGGGAAGGGTGGCTTCACCTGACCGCAGAACAAGAGCAGAGTACTCTTGGAGTTTCTGTGAGAGGAGCATTACTAGCTTTCTGCTCTTTACAAGGCGGGGGGAGCTTGTGCTCCTGCTCTTGGAATACTCCTCAAGTTTTCAAGCTGTGTTAATCCTATCATGTGGCTGACTGTGTGTTCCTGGTTTTGTTCTGGCATTGTGGATTTCAGGTTGGTTTTGTTTTTTTTGGTGGAGCTAGGTTGGAGTTTTTGGAACTACGTTAGAATTTGCTGTTTAAATGAGAAGTAGTTACTCCAAATTTTAGCTGAAAATGCATCATAAAATGCATCTACATCCACATCCTTATTAAAAGTCATTCTTCTTAAGTTTTACTAAAAGTAAATGGCTAACAGTCTTCATGACGATTACAAGTAACATTGCAGAGGTTTTCTTAACGCTTGCATTATAAGGTTTTGGTTTTATTTGTAAAGACAAGCTAAGTGCTCACTTCCCGATCTTTCAACTGTTGCACTGTTACATGCATGTGAGCTTGTTCTGCTCCCTGACCAATTCTTTTCAAGGTGCAGTCTGCCCTCCAGGAAGAGATTCCTGATAATAGTTAAGAGCTTTCCTTCACAGCCTTCTCAGGAAGAGGGGCCCCAGTTTAATGAGATGCAACTAATTGAGATAAGTGGTTCAGGATTTATTTTGTTTTTCCCCTTCTCGTTGCATGCTTTCCCAGGAAGGTGCTTTTGCACTGGTTTTCAAGAGCATTCATTACCCAGGTGAAGCTGTGGCTACCAGGTTAGTAAAAGGCCATTTTATACATAATTCATGCTTTTTTAAGTTAAAACCAAAAAAGCTAACATATCTTACACTTAATGAATTAAAACTCAGAAAGTAGATTGCTGCACTAGCATCGTAAAGTGCAGCAAAGCTCTGCTGAGCATTTCTTTGATGGACTATTAAACAGAACTGAATTTGAGCTGTGCTGACTGCAGGTCACAGAATTTCCAGAGGCTTGTGTTGATTTTCTCTCTTTGTTTAATAAATTAGCATTGACTGCTCAATTTTGAGGATGCAAAGGCAGTAGTGAAAAGTAATCAGATAATGTTTTCTTGATACGTGTAAATATGCTTTTGGCTGGAGATCAACCAAGTCACACACTCAGGAAGAATTTACCACTGGCAAACTCATTCCCATAGTCTGCCATTTTATCTGGTAACAGTGTGTCAGTAAAGAAGTTCAGTTTGTGTTCTGTTTCTGAAGTTGTATTGAGTGTGCTAACATTTCTGCCATATCTTTGATATGGGGAGGGAAAGGGTATGGTTCAGTTCTACTTCATGTTGAATAAAGACAGATCAGTATGTTCAGGTTGGCTAAAATGCCATCATGCCAATAGGTTGTACAAATAGTGTTCTAGAGCTGTCATAGCATTTATGAGTTGTTTTTTTTCTGTATAAATTCTACTTTTATTTATGACTTTCAGGAAATGTAAAGATATTAAAGCAGCAAGTGAAGTAGCAGTGGGAATAAAGACTGTTCTATAGTACAACCAAAAAGCCAATTGTTTCTGTGGTCTAAAATGGGACTATTTTAAAATTGTGAAAAAGCCATCTGTACCATCACTCTAAATGGAGAACATCTTCTAAAACAAACTATCTCTAGTGGTTTGGGTTTGGGTTTTTAGGAGTGAGGGGATTAAGAGAAGCTAAATTTGTAATCTGAGGTGTTGAGAGGTTGAATGACTCTTTTATTCCTGTGAGAATTTATTTATTTATTAAGATCTTCAGTGTGACATGTGACCCATATGATTAAAAAGTGATCTTAATAGTCTACAGTTTCAGAGGCGCAGTAGTGATGGCTGTCATGTCTGAATTTTTTAAAAGACAAAAGACTGGAACAGCATTTCCATCGTAAAGAGCACTGGAGTTTTTTGCTGGATCACTTCAGAGGCAGAGTAGGGCTTTGTTTAAAAATGATGTTCACACTGCTGCTTGTACTAGGCTCTTTTGTGATTACTGGAAGGAAACAACTAGTTCATATGTGTTTTCCTCTACCTGTGTGTAGTCCACAGGGTAAGAATCACCAAGGCATGTGGTACTTATAATAATATTGGGTGAATATTGCAGAAACAATTCAAGTTTATATGACTCCTGCCACTGCAATGGCTTCAGGATCGAGGTTGAAAGGGTTATTCCTATTTAGGAAGCTAGATAGGATATTGTCTTTAAACTTCACAGATGTCCTTTGACTTCCTTTTATGCACCTTTCACTTTATAAACTTGAGTGTTTTCCCTTTATAGGAGGGGGAGTCCTTTGCTCATTGGGGTTAGGAGCAAGTACAAGCTTTCCACTGAACAGATTCCTGTTTTATATAGAACGTGTAAGTTGAAAAGTCCAATTATGTTATTTTTAAGACCTAAAGTTATGTTACTTTATGATTATAAATTAGGTTAATTTGTCTCTGTGCTATAAAACTACCAGCTGATGTCTCAAAACGTATTTGTTGAGGATATTATATTTTTATACTACTGAATATGTAGATTATGTGAAAATTCTATCCCCCCCCAATACTTAGGTAACAACTGTGATGTCTTGAACATGTATACTCTGTATTCTTTAACTTGAACAAATTTGGTTTTGCATTTAAAGTGTCTAATTTCTTTAATAGGCAACTTTGAGAATGTGAAGAATATCTGCAATTCACGAATGAAAAGACTGGACAGCTCTACCTGCCTTCATGCTGTTGGGGACAAGGCAGTAGAATTCTTCTTTGCTTCAGATGCAAGGTAGTAAAAGTACTTCAACTCTTTTCAAAATACAGTTTTTGTTTAAAAGTGAGATGGTTCTGGAAATCTTATGCTGTCTTGCTGCTGTATAGTTGTTTTCAGATACAACAGCTTTGAATCCAGGTAACTTCATAAAGCCCTGAGGCCAAGGCATTTGAAAATGTGAATGCCTGACATCAGCATTTGAACTGCACACAGTGCAGTATCTGCCCACTTCTAACCTCTCTGTAAAATATATCTATCATAGGAAGGTAGGTTGGGTACACATAGGCACTCTTAGCCAAGTATTTGGGCAGACTGTAGGTTAGTTTGTGCATTGGCTTTTTAATCCAGCTATCAGTGGTGTGGTTCTAAATTTAGCAGGAACCTGGACATCAGGTACAAATTTATCTGAGAAACAAGATTGTGACCTTAGGGGGTCCCTCAGGGACACTGGGAGGTGAGGTCAGATCAGCAGTAACTTGCTGATGTGAGATGCTGTGGTTCCTGAGCCTTCTACTCTGGGTTTCTGTGAGAGTGCAAGAGGAGCAGCAGATGGAGCCATTTCCTTTAAGATGACTCTATCTGTAGTTGCCCAAAAAGAGGGTAGAAGAGACGCTGGAAGTGCTTTTAATTCCTTTGAGGAGCACTGCTACCAACTCTTACTGACATGTCAGGTTTATCTTGCTTCTGGTTTTTTTTTCTGTAGTGCTATCATTGAGCACACCAACAGAGTCATTTTTTTAGAAGATGATGATATTGCAGCAGTAACTGATGGGAAGCTTTCAATTCACCGTCTCAAGCGTTCAGCTAGTGATGATCCTTCCCGGGCAATCCAAACCTTGCAGATGGAGCTGCAGCAAATCATGAAGGGTGGGTTGAAACATCTGTAAAGGAGTATCATCAAAGATGGATAGTTACTATTTGTGTAGTAGATAAGGCAGAAAACTGCTAATTTGTTGTGAAAATGAACTGATATTTAGGCTACTTGTACTGGAAGCTGACAATTCCAAGCTTTAAGAGCAAAGGAAGTTGAAGTATGGGACCTTACACATTTTTAGCCTTGGAGAAATTCTAGGTACTTTATTTTTGTCAGTATTTAGTGAAAATACAACTAATGTTAACATGTTGTTGTAGTTGTTGGCGAACTGAAGTAAAATACAGAAGTCTCCTTAAAAAGGAATTCAGTTACCTGTCAGTGTTGGGAAGCGAAACCAACCAAATGTGCAAACTACCAAATCCCTTTTTTCTTCTCACCTATTCCGAAGCTTCTCTTTGAGCTAACACAGTGAACTTAATTAGCTTGCTATCATAGTTCATCTTAAGTCTTCTCTTTGTAGCTGTAATAGACTTCAAATAACAAAACTAAGCATTACCATGTAATGTTTTTCTAAACAGGTAACTTCAGTGCATTCATGCAAAAGGAAATTTTTGAACAACCAGAATCAGTTGTCAATACAATGAGAGGCAGGGTGAATTTTGAGAGCAGCACAGGTAACTCGGAACAAGCATCGAAACTGCATGAAGCCTGCAAACTTTGAACACATTAACTAGAAATTAAAATACACCATTGATAAATCATTTTTCATTTGTTTATAGTTCTGCTGGGAGGGCTGAAGGATCACCTGAAAGAAATCAGAAGATGCCGAAGACTGATCATCATTGGCTGTGGGACCAGTTACCACGCTGCAGTAGCTGTACGTTCAGCCTTAGCTGAAATGCACCTAAAACTTGTAGTTGCTGAGTTTTTTACAACAGTTCATCTGCTTTTGCTACTATGTCTCAAACTTTGGCTTTCATAGAGAAGCGTTGCCCGTTATGCCTCATTCTTTATTAATTGCTGTTACCTGCCATGCTAAAAATTAACTCTTTTTACCTTGTTTTTTAAAGCTCTGGTGAGCTGTAACTATAAATCTTTGTAATAAGAATCCATTTTAGATGGACTCTTAAGGTGCCAAGTCTTTTATGGGTGGCAATATTAACAAATATTGTGTGTTGCTTGAATACAGACTCGACAAGTACTGGAAGAATTAACTGAATTACCAGTGATGGTGGAACTTGCTAGTGACTTCCTGGATAGAAACACACCTGTATTCAGAGATGATGTGTGCTTTTTTATAAGTCAGTCAGGTGAGCTGCATTTACCGTTTGTCTTCAGTTGAGTGAAAACAGTAGGAAAAAAGTGTTTAAAATGCAATGATTTATTACTTTCTGTGTGTTGCAAAGGAGGATGATGGCTTATGGGCCAGATTTGTCTTGAATTACAGTTTCTTACAGACCTGATTCAAATATGCACACAATGAGCGAGTGCCGAAAAACTCCGTTCACTTGCTCTTTGCATTGTGAAAGTGTGGATGCAGTTATTTAGAACACGCTTGTATAGAATTTTATGCTTTTCAGGAATCATTACTATCCTCTGTCAACCTGAAGTCAAGATGTAAACGTTTTCCAGGTGAAACTGCAGATACGCTCATGGCCCTGAGGTATTGTAAAGACCGTCGTGCGCTAACAGTTGGCATCACAAACACAGTTGGAAGCTCAATATCCAGAGAGACTGACTGTGGTGTACATATCAATGCAGGACCCGAGATAGGTGTGGCAAGCACTAAGGTAATTGCAGTTCAGTGTTCAACTTTCATACATCATCCCTGTGGAATCTAATTAAAATTTTATTTGTAGCACTTCAAACTGAGGTCATACTAACTCTCTGCAGACTTAGCTGCTAAATGTTTTGTTTTGTCTGCAGGCTTATACCAGCCAATTTGTGTCTCTTGTAATGTTTGGCTTAATGATGTCTGAAGACAGAATTTCCTTGCAGAAAAGGAGACAGGAAATCATTAGTGGACTAAAATCATTGCCAGGTATATTGATATTTTGGGTTTGAGGAGGGATAGGGGATGTTAGTTAATGGGCAATATAAAATACTACTTGGGGATGCTTCTTTTATCATTTAAGTTTCACTCTTCCCCCTCCTCCTGCAAGACAGACAAGATAAGAAAACTGGACTATTAGTTTCTGCACTAATTGTGAATTTTACAAGTGCCTTTCCAAGAAATGTGGCAGAAAGATCAGAATTGACACGGGTTGGGTTTTCTAATTTCAGTCAGGTAGCTTTTTACGAGAAATACTACTTGATTTGTGATGTGAAATTTTTAAAGCCTTTCACTTTAAATCAGGATAGATAAATAAAAGGAAGGTGACTTTAAAATGGACATTAACAACTTCCTTTAGCAATACAAATGGGTTGTATGAGCACTGCTTAAACCAACGGTTGCTTTAAGCTCGTTACTGTAAATAAGGCTGGAGAAAATATCCTACAGTCGAAGATGCAGAGTTTAATGCTTGATTTATATGATTTGTTCTAATGGATTGTTACAACAGCCTACTGCAAGTGAACTATTTTTTCCAATTAAAGTTTTTAATAATGTGCCTTTTGTGTGCCCCAATAGAGATGATTAAAGAAGTCTTGTCGTTGGATGAGAAGATACATGATTTGGCTCTTGAACTGTACAAACAAAGATCACTTCTTGTTATGGGTCGTGGGTATAATTATGCCACTTGTCTGGAAGGAGCTCTGGTAGGAACCTCTCAGTGTTGTTGAATGTTATTTAAAATGAGCTTTTGTGGCTTCTGCAACATAATTGATTTTTTCATATTTCCTTCAACTTAATTCTGCTGCAGTAAAACTGCTATCTGTAACTAAGAACATTTAGTCCTGTTGGATTGGAACACATATGTAAGGTGAACGTGGGTGTGATACCAGTTTGCTTCTTTTACATAAGTGCAGTGTTTAATGAGTCAAAAAAAAACCCAACAAAAAACAAAACCGAAAAAACAAAGAAACAATTTAAAATGCTGACTCATTTGAAAACATCAGAAAAACATATGCTGATGTTCAGATAAGATGGTCACGCAGGAAACTCGTATAAATGTTCTGGTGGCATGGAGACATATCCAGTTCTCACAGAAGTTTGAACTGTTAAAGGTAGACTGCATTAGCCAAGGTTGTGCTGGTTGTTAGGTTTTTAAAGTTTTCTGTGGATTACTCCATTTCTTTATCTGCAAATGCACGTACAGGAGCAGCTCTGCTTCCACCAGCAGCCTGCTAGAAATCCCAGCAGACATGTTTTCACTATTAACTGATCTTTGAAAATACCAACTGATACCATATGTCTGTATATGTGGCAGATGTACAGCTGTGATGTTTTTATTCTTACAGCTTTTATTTCTCATTTGATTTGCTAGTAACCTGATGGCATTTGCTGGTTTGTTTTTGGTTTTGTTTTTAAAGAAAATAAAAGAAATCACCTATATGCACTCTGAAGGTATCCTGGCTGGTGAGCTGAAACATGGGCCATTAGCCCTAATAGATAAACAAATGCCTGTTATCATGGTGATAATGAAGGATCCTTGTTTCACCAAGTGCCAGAATGCTCTGCAACAGGTCACTGCCCGACAGGTAAGGTCTTTAATTTATATGGTGTCAGAGGGAAAGAGGTTATTTGCGTTGCATTGCTTTTGACAGTACTTCAGAAAAAAAGTGTTTGTTTTTTTCCCTAATTATTATTATAACTTAATACATAGATATAGCATCTTATTTATCATTACAGATTGCATGTGGATCATTGGTTTGTTTTTTCAGTTTGTTTTGAAGCAAATGTGATAACGTTGAACTCAGCAAAATGAAAACATTCCAGTCTCACAAAACAGTAGATGACAGAAGTTATTATGCAAAGCTAGCATTGTCTTTTTTGGTTACCTGGGCACCTTCAAACTACAGGCATGCTGTGAACGAATATTTCAAAGCAGTTCTAAGAAAGCTCATCACTTAACACTGCAAAATTTTAATCTTTAGGGTCGTCCAATCATTCTGTGTTCTAAAGAAGACACAGAGAGCTCAAAATTTGCCTACAAAACCATTGAGCTGCCTCATACAGTTGACTGCCTCCAAGGAGTCTTGAGTGTGATTCCTCTCCAGTTGCTTTCATTCCACCTGGCTGTTCTCAGAGGATATGATGTAAGTGCTTTCTATATTCAGGACTCCGGTTAGTGCAGTTTTGAACTTCCTCCTACCACTGTAAAATGAGAGACCCAGTTGTATGGCATAGCTAACAAAGAACTATGATAATAGTTAGTGGACCTTAATAGTTACTGTGGTAGTAGAGGTGGTATTTCTGTGCCAGTTCTTCAGCTTTATATTTTTTAAATTCGTACCCTTCTGAAAAAAATGACAAAGATTGTTTGATTAGTTAAGAGCACAGATAGGACTTTTTCAGAGAATCATAAAATGTGATACTGCACTCTAACCTAAAATAGTTCAGTGCTTTGTACAGCTTAGTTTGTTGATGCTGGGTAGGTGTGTCAGTTCAGGAATGATGATAAAACAAATATGTATTTGTTAGGAGGATTTGGGAAGCAAGGATGAATTCAACATTGGGTCATTATCTGCAGATCTATAGTCTCGTGTGTGTGTGTTAGTGTGTCTAGAATGAAGCAGAACTCATTAGGAAGTCTAAAAGAAGCACACTAAATGAACTGTCAAATGCAGAATGTCAGTGTTACTCTGTCAAATACTGAAAGTGTCTCTTCATTTTAGGTGGACTTTCCAAGAAACTTGGCCAAATCTGTTACTGTAGAATAACAGCAGAGACCAACTGATGATTTTGTCACCAGACATCCAAGTTATACTTGTAGAAATGTATTGTTCTGAATTGATAGATACACATTTTCCTAGAGAAAATGACAGTGCTAAATGGAAAGTGTCCGGAGGATTTATTTTTGCAGCTTTTAAAGCTTCTGATGTGCCTTGTACCCCAGTGCTTTTGCTCATAGCAGGTATTCCTCTAAGTCCTGAAATTGCCAAAGAAAATTAAAATTGTTTACACATGATGTACTGAATGAACTTTTTTTACTGTGCAATATATATATACGGATCTCTTCAGAGTAACTGTGAACATTTTTAGTGTACACTACTTAACTAGTTTTAAAGGTACAGTATTTATAACAATTGTATAGCTTTTTTCTAAGTTATTTTTAGTACATTGCTTATCTGTAGCATTTTTAATGCTCAGAATGTAAATACTGAGCAAATTCACATATGTGTACAGTTTTTAGGGGTTTTATTTCCTACTTGAGCCTCAAACTGGAAATGTGTGTTGTCCCTTTTCCACCTCACCTTGCCCTTCCTCCTTTGCATCTGTGTTTTGCATTTAAGCAGTCATTTGCAAAGCTCTTCTGTGGCTGTAAATTCCTGTGTTTTAATTTTCTGCTTTTTTCAAGTAATTATTTGAAAAGCCAGAGCAATGTTTTTGTTTTGTATGCTACCCCACCTCTTATTTGCTTAACATGTACTGTGCAACAAAATAAGGGAATGGGATATCTTTCAAGAGATATTTCTGTTTTGAGAAGTGTACAATGAGATGACAATGCAATTAAAAGAGTGTATAGATCTTGTTCTGTGGCTTGTTTATTTGGTGGTGTTTGTTGTGTTTTGTATTGGTGGTGGTGTTTGTTGTTTTTTGGTTTTTTTTAAACTTGGTGACTCCCTATCTCAGACCTGAACACAGGTACAACACTGCAGTACTGTGATGCCAGTAGGAGAGTCTTCTCCCTAGGTCTTGCCAAAATTCTGTTCCTGTGTCACTCACATCTCCCACACTGGCCCATCTTACACTTCCTTATCCGACAACTGTGTTTCAAAGTAATGTGTCAGATTGTGGTAGCTTGTTCCTTATCACCATCTTTCTGAAGCACATGAGTACAGAATTGAATGTTGGTCATTTGTTGTTTTGTTTTGCCAGGCACATACTGAATACAGCAGTGTAATCTCTGGGTGTAGTTTACACCAGCTATTGATTAAACCTTTGTATTTTACTTGTCAAAGAAACAAAATGCCATAAACTCGCATTTAATATAGTATCTAAGCTACACCTACTGAAATATATCTAAAACCCCCTAACACCCTGTACTGGGAAATATGAGAAGAGGAAGTTCAAGCTAGGACTAAAGCCCTATTTTATTAACATACATATTTACAAAAGCATGCTTTGCTAGCACTAGAAAGCATCTCTAAACCGCAAAGAAATAAGGTAGATACCCACATGAAGTTCTCTGCTGATTTATTTTGAAACAGTAATTGTAGTATTTAATTTCTGCATTTTATTAACTAAATCCTTAACTTGTCAAAGATTCTCTATGATAATCCTCTGCAGGCTTGCTTCTAACTGGAGATGGTTGAATGTTAATAGTTTGAAAGTGGTACATTGATAATATGAGGTGCTTACTGGAAACTGCTCTAGTACTTTCATAACTGCATAAAAGAAAATCATAGTGAAAAGCATAGTGATAATCTGACCTAGATGCCCACAATCTGTAATTTGGTATCCAACATGTTTTGGTAAGTGATGTAAAGACCCTTCTTACCCTCTGTCTAGAATTAGTATTCTAAAAAGTGGAGCTAGTAAAGGAAACTGATATCATCTATTTTATATATGTAAAACTATTAAAAAAAAAAAGGCAGTGTATTTTCCTAAAATCATCTATGAGAACCAAAATCCCAAAACAACCAGCTGTCTTTAGTCCGAGGAGAGGTAGGAAATACACTGAGTTTATTTTTGGTCATCTCCTGTTTTAAAAAAAAAACAAGCGCTCCTAATGTCAAGGAAGAGGGTATGGTAATGGATAGAAGGTGTATGATTTGGAAGTGGGGTCAAAACTAGCTGGGCTACCCCGGGGAAGGAATAAATCCCTTCCCCTCTCAACCACCCCTTTGTGGAAAAGCTGTGGGAACCCTCTGCTCAGGGCTATCTCAAACCCAATGAGTCAGGGCTTGCAGCTGCCTGACCTGGGCCTGCGGACTCATGTTAGTCATCCCTAAGCACGGATGTAGAGTAGCTGTGATGTGTTGTGGTGCTGTGACAGGCTCCCAATGTGTGATGTCATTTTACTGTGGTGTTTTGAGGGCTTCCTCGATGCAGGGGCTGTTTACCTCACCGAGCACCTCTCCCTGCCTGCTGGAGTAGGGTGGTTGTAAGGATTAGTGCTACGGCAACTCATGACGGAGCACTGCTGCGGGATGACATAACTGTGGTGACAGATTGACGTGCAATGATGACATCACACCAGGGAGGCAGGGGCTGCGCCCCGATTGGCCTGAACTTGAACGTCCCCACTGCAGTCCTTCACAGCCCTCCCTTATATAGCGGCTAGTTGGTCCCGCCTCTGGAACTCGATTGGTTGAGTTTCTCCGGCAGGGAGCTGCGGTTGGGTTGAGCGGCTGTCTGTCAGTGGGCTCAGGCCTGGCGCGGCCTGTGCGGAGCACCGGGAGGCCATTGTGGCTGGGACAGCGCTGCGCGCCGGAGGAGGAGGAGGAGGAGGGGGCGGACGCTGCCTGCCAGCGCCCGGTCCCGGCGGAGCCCGGCCCAGAGAGGAGACGGTGAGGGAGACCGCCGCGAGGCCTGGACCTGCCGGCGGCGGCGACGGGGCTGGAGCGGGACGAGCTCCTGGCCGTGGGGCTGGCCCTGTGGCGACCGGAGTCCCCGGCTTCTCCCGCGGGCCCCGCCCGCCGAGCCGTGGGTCAGAGCTGGGGGTCGCCGCGAGCCTGTGCCCC
>JANHFX010007081.1:0-24464 GCA_027560015.1 Chloroceryle amazona | reverse complement strand
ACCCTGCTCTGGCTGCAGATGGCCCTGCTCCCTGCAGGGGGGTGGACCAGATGAGCTTGCAAGGTCCCTCCCCACCCAAACCAGTCTGGGATTCTATGATCCTGAGATCCCAGCACTGGGTCGGGCTGCAGCATCCATCAGGGCAGATCAGTCTCAGCCATGAGCAGCAATTTGAGACCTTCTCTGTCAGCAGATAAGGCTGAGGATAGCCCGGGACACGGCTCCTCTCTCAGCGGGCGATCTCCTGTTGCTCACTGGGCGACGATGTCACCCAGTTGCTGAGGATCTGGTGCAGGATCTGCAGACTTGGAGTCAGCTCCAGCTCTGCCACAGCCTTCCCATATGACCTTGGGCCAGCTGCTTAGGTGTCCTCCATACCTGTTTCCCATCTGTTAGAAAATGACTGGGTCTATGAAAGGGTTCGTATGAAGAGGAGTAAACTGTGAGGCTGTTATCAGCCATTACACTGATAGGCCCCAAATGTTCCTATTTTCTGTAACAGCTCAAGAACTTAAGGAGGGAGAAAAAGGCTTCGGGAAGATAAAGCATTGCCTTTCTGGGGTCTCCTCTTGAAGGAGGGGGGGTGTCTTCCCTCAGAGCCAGCTCCTCATGCATTTTATGAAATTGCAATGCCCACATTTTCCCTAACGGCCTTCGTTCCAGCCTGTGAAATGGCCCCCAATAGCCTTTGGCTCATGGAAACCTTCCAGTGTGCTTAATATTACCTGCAATCCAATATTAATCATAACGCGCAGGTGCCAGAGCCACTGGAGGGAAGGAGAAGGGAGAGGCCGGGTAATTTATCGCTATACAGCCCCAGCATGAGTGGTTACATTACTCCAAAAATGACTTTGCTTTCTGTTTCCCAAAGTTCCTGGGAGTACAGAACAGGAGAGGGGGGTTATCTGTGAATCATCTGTCATCTCGAAAGCTTTTGGCTAGAACCTTTCCCTGACTTGTGGATAAAAAATTATAAATAAAGTGTGGGGGTGGGGGAAGTGACTAATTGAGTGCAATAATTAAACACAGCTCCCAAAAAAAGCTGAGCGTGTTTCTTCAGCCCTCAGCACCCTGAGCAAAGGGTGAGAATGCCTCCAGGAATTGCCAAGGGCTCGGTCGCTGTGGAGCATTAGTATGAGGAGCAGCAGCATCTGGCAGGATGCAGCAGAGCGTGGTTTTGTGTGACACAGCCAAAGCACAGGCAAAATACTGGGTTTTGCTATGCACGGGCCTGGGCAGTGGAGCTGAGACAGGCAATTAGCTCCTGTTGTTGTCCTGTTTGGAGGGACCCATAATAAATGAGTGTTTAGTGCTGCGAGGAAATGTAGGGCAAGGAGTAATACCAATGGGCAAAGGCAAAGCGTTGTGCACTCACCTGGGCCACCAGATTGCCAGCTTCCCCCAGACATGTGAAGGCACTAAATAAAACTGCTAGCCAGCTTGGAAAACTTCCACTCCAGCTATAACACTTGCAGGGTAAAATACTGGCATCAGTATATCCCATGTGCCAAGTGACACCATTTGTACCCACTTGTTCTCTCTCGGGTTCAATTAATAAAGGCGGCAGAAGAAATCCTGAACACATTTCCATTCAGAAATCTCCCCAAACTTGGTGACGTTTGGAATCACAGAAGACAGCTGCACCCTGAGATAAGTTAAATGATGTATTTGGAAACAGCTCAGTTCAGAAGGTTGCATCTTTCTTAGGAGCCTGGCACGGAAACCTAAATGTGGGATAACTCTTGTACCTAGTTTACCTACCTTGAGGAACACTCTCGGGTGGGTGGATTTCTGTAGAGCACGGTGCTTTCTTTTCCTGACACGTGGATCCATCTGCCAACATCACAGACCTAATTAGTGCTCTCTTTTTTTGTTCCTACTCACCGGCTAGCAAGCATGTGGCATCTTTCCACGAGCCTATAAATCCTCACTCTACGCAGACATGGACCATATTGCGATGGGTGGGTTACCACCTCAGTCAAACTGGCAGCTGCAGTCGCCGTTCCGTTGAGCTTAATGTCATGATAGCCAAAACAAGAGAGACCACCACTCAAAACACGGGCTGGCACAGCAAGCTATCATGTCCTTGTCCCCTAAAAGCCACACTCACTGCTCCTGGGTCAATAAGATTGTTTATAGGGCTGTCGTTGAAACTGGATTTGTGTAATGGTCCAAAAAACCATCCAGAGTAGAGGCTTGGACATAAAGGCAGATGGGATTTGTGAGGTTTAATATAATATAGCAAATGCAAGAGCTAGGAGAAAGAAATGGCAGGGGCACAGTGAGCCCTGGAGACCCAGCTCTGAGAAAGAAGAATTAGGAAATCCCTTAAATAAACCAGAAAGAGGGTCGGGGCATTTCTGCCTTCATTTCTCCTCCAAACAGAACAACGCACGTCCCCTCCCAGATCTGGCAGCCCCGCAGGTCAAAAATATTGTGTGAATATGCACTGGAGGTTATTGTTCTTCCCATGCTGGGGAGAGTTATTTGGAAGCCTCCTGCTGGTGTTAAATTAAATTACCCATATAAATAGCACCGGAGGTGACGGACGATAGATCCCACTGCTTTGCACACAGGCTGCTCCATAATGGGCTGAAAGGTAGAGTTATTGTAACATGCCCTAAAAGGCACAGACTGAAGTTAGATCTCATCAAACTTCCACCTGGTGTAAGTTACTTTACAGACCTCCCCCTGCAGCTTCTGCTGTGCAAGAGCCAAGCCTACCAAATACCTAAGGAGTTAGTAGCAACGTGCTTTAATCACTCTTACGGTGTTATTTTTAGGTTTCCACTAATTTTGCTACAAACCCATTTGAGTGTCTACGTTCACATTTCTAACATTATAAAATAATGCTTCTTAGGGGAAGAAAAAAAAAGGAGGAAAAAAAAATTGGATAAAAATTGCCTGCTCAACAATGACTCTCTTTTTCTTTCTTTAGTCTTAAATACCCTTCTTATTTTGCAAGGTTACTCCCCGCCGCTCCTTTTTAAGATTAAACCAAGATGTTACAAGTGAGAGAATGAATATTCCCCAGGGAGGCTAACGAAATTTATAGCTCATCAAGCTTACCAGCAAGCAGCATCTCAGGGACCAGGGATGCCAGCTATGTAGATATGATGTAAAAAGCTTGCAATGTATCACGGGGAACATATAGTGTTCACTATCTAGAGAAAAACAACAACAGCAAAAGGCCATTCCTGGATTGGTACCCACCAAATAAAGGTGTAGATAGGAGAAGGGGAAAATTGGAGGCTTGTTAGTTAAATGCAGAATGTCTCTAAGCTGAATTAACCACTGATGTAAACCCACTAAAGCCAATGGTGCTACTGGGCAACCAAAGCTAACCCGGCTTTTTTTGTTTTGTTTTACACTTGTTTTAGAGGAGACAGCCTCTTTTTACATTGCTGGCCAAGAGGATTGAGGATTAATAGTCAACTCAAGGCTGTAAAGTGCTGCATTGCTGTGAATGATCTAATTTAGAGCCTTTTTGGGGATGCAGTCAAAGCTGTCTGTAAGGAAAAAAAAAGTACAGTGCAGCTCAGAAATTGCAGCAACGTTAAAAATTAGCAAAAAGGAAAAAAAAAAAAGAGAGACAAGAAAATGAAACAACAAAACCCTATCAGAGAGTGTGAAATTCACCTGGATTCCTCCTCAGGGGTTTACACATTTCTGTGATTAGAGTCATATTTATAGGAAAATCTTGTCACTTCTCCTCGCACTCCGCGGGGCTGTAAAACACATCACTGCTGCTCTCGTTATATTTTTTTGGAAGAGCTGCTGAAAACAGGAGAACGTGTGCTGGAGGGACACAACCTGTCGTTCAGAAGGGTCGCCCAGCCCCAGGTGCTGCCTCTGAGCAGGGAAGAGCTGCAGGTTTCAATCACAGGGAGATGCCGACGTCCGTGTGCCAAGGGATGGGACAAAGGGCACTTTGCTGGAACAACGTGAGCTGAAATGCTTTTGGATGCCACTCCAGGGGCTTTGCCCGCTGTTGTGCGAGGGAGCTGGTAAAGGAGGACACTCTCGTTTTGCTTCTGGCCATGGTTTGAGGGCTGAAAGGCTGCAGAGGAGAAGGGGAAGCATCCCCTTTCTCACCTAAATAAGGTACGAGAACAGGATTTCCTCCCAGCACCAACCCCTAAGAAAACAGCTAGCAGTAAAATAAACAAACAAACAATCACAGGCTCCATTAAAACCTGACACCCTCAATAACAAGACCTGTGTTCAGATGTCAACTTAAAAACCTCAAGGATCAATGGAAGAGTTATAAAATCTAGTAAGTGCAATCACTGCAACCAGTGATTTCCCAGGCACTTTGTGTGCTGCTCAGGCACGAGTGGTTGCATGAATAAACAGGAGAGTGAGGGGGAACCAGAGCGAGGGGGAGAAGAGGTAGAGAGGCAAAATGAAAGAGAAGAAGAGCCTAAGTCTGCGCTGGGAATCTTCCTGCTCATCCAAACTGATATTTGACTTCTGAGCGTAGCACAACGTGGCATTGGCAGATCTATTTCTCTTGCTGGGCTGTCCAGTTTTACATGTTTCAGGCTGCCAGTGCTACACTTTGAAACCTCACCCAACCCATTTTCCTCAGGCAGAAAAGGGGGTATTTCTTTTTCTACTTGTCACAGGGTTGTGCTGGGCAGCTAATATATATAAATTAAAAATAATAATAATAATAATAAAAAGGCTTGCAGAAAACATCCAGAGCCCTGACCCAAAGATAAAAGCCTAAACAAGTGCACTGAAGTGTAAGGTTAAACGGAGAGGGAAAAGCCATTAGGGACACCAGAGCTTTGACATAGAGTAGAAATAATTCTTAAGGAGATGGGGGTGGTGAAATAGATCTTAAAGACAAAGAAACCCAAATCAGAGAGCCATGGAGAGCTACTGTCGGAGCTCAAGACAATACAGATTACCTTCCCTGGTTAAAATTGACTCTGGCTGAGATCTCTAGGTCTGAAGTAAGATGGCATTCCTCACTGCACACTCCCTTGAGAGGCCTGGCTGCCTGCACACAAACAGAAGCAACGATGCCACCGCAAAAAAATAATAGAACAGCAATCGTTTTGTTGGCTTGTCACATATTATAGCTAATTATTTAATTAGTCTAATTTAAAGTTTTACTGGATTCAGCATCAAAGCATAAAAATCTAGTGATTGCAGTGTCAGAAAGGAATAATATAATTAACGTATTTAGTAGTAACATATTAAACTGTTGATTGCAGCGCATTAATCGGCAGAGCTGGTAGGATACGTAGGAAGTTATATGAAATACGTGTCTGCACGGGCCTGGGCTGTCCTCCTCCCCTGTGCAATGGGAGGTGCAGATGTGGAGGAAAGTCTGAGGAGAGAGGCAGACCCGTTCCTGCTGCGAGTGTCCGTGGGGCCAAGCTGCAGGTGAGCTGGCGGCATCGCCACAGAGGCACACGCCGAGCTTCGCACCATCGCCGTAGCCTGGCCTGAAGTGCAGAAGACCAGTCCAGGGACGTGTCTGGCTGCCATGCACCATGAATCCTCCTTGCCCCGGGATGTGCTGGAGTACCCCTGGAGCAGCTCGGATTTACACAGACCTCAGCTTCACACTTTCTTCCACACAGACACGTACCCCAGACTGAAGCATTTAAATGAATCAAAGTCTAATTCCCTGAGTTAGCCACCAAATTCAGAAGCAGCTGGGTAGTCAAGTTCTTGAAGCAATAGGACCTTTATATGGATAGCGCCCTCCAAAATTGGCTTGCTGGCCAGCAGGCAATTAGAAGTAGAGAAATTGTTTCTGCCTGACATAACCTAATAACATTTCCTTTTTTCCATCATCGCTCCAGAGCCAGGCAGCCAACAGAGGGAGCACAAATTCCTGCACAACGTGACATGCCTGGACTCTGCCATCCCCTCGGCTGTGTTTCATTGCTGATCATGCTGGCACACGAACCAGGAGGCAGTGAAAGGCACCAGCCTTGGAGGAATAATGTGCTCTGAGCTCCCTTCCCCTGCAGCAGGACGTGGAGCAGCTCAGCTCTTCAGAATCTCGCTCCAAGGAAGAGCCGTGATCTGGTAATAGAAAAATGAAGCAAGAGATCGGTTAGGAAAAGGCCAGTCTGGAAAGAAGGGATGCAAAACTGTAAGAGAGGATCAGGGGTTATATTTTTAAACTTAAACTCTTCTACAAAATAAGTCCCTGGTCACAAGGGGAAGGACAGTGAGATGGGAAAGATACTCAGTGAAACACAGAGGCAAAATCAGACACACGTGTCTAATAATTAAGAATTCTTTTTTTTTTTCAGATTAATTTCTGTCTGCAAAGAAACACTGTACATTTTCTCCTTAGTAAGCACAATGCCCTGCTTGCCTTTCTCAGGAGACAAGCCACGTTCTCCAGCATCGTGCAAATCCCCAGCAGAAATGCTCCCTACACCAGTCCAGTTTCCAGACCCACACCTAGCCCAACACAGTTGGCTCACCAGGCACCCCAGGATAGTTAAATAAGTGGGATTTTTTTATGGTAGAGCTCTTTATCCCCACTGAAAATGCCACTATACTACACTTAATCTAAAAGCTATTGATTATTGTTAATATTCACAGACACGGCCAGGTCTGAACTCCTCAACCTGCTGCTGTTTAGAGACAATCCAGCGGCCCCGCTCGGAGCTGAAGGAACTGTGCAGGGCTTCCCACCAGCAAGGGAGAGATGCCTGTGGACAGCAGAAGGGCACATCGAGCTGATCCTCGCTGCTGAATTCCAGAGTGCCCCAGCTGTGTGTGACTTCTAAGCCACGCATAAATGAGGCATTGTTGCAAGACCAGCACAAACCGCTTTCTCCAAATTAAAAGAAATCATTTACTTAGGTTTGTGGGTTTGTTTTCAGTTTGTGGTTGGTTTGTTGTTTGTTTTTTTTCCTTGCAAAATAACAGAATTTGAATATATTATTTGAAAAAATACATTTTCGTTTTCCACCTCACTGCATCCAATGATTGTGGTGTGATTATTAAACACTTCATAAATAATAATGTGACATTTTCAGATTGCGCGTCTGATTAAGCAGCCATTCTTCTCTCCCTGCCTGCGACCGTGGACAGATGAGATTGCTGCAGACGCCGCAGTCTCTGTGGCTCCTTCCCTGGGGATCAGGGATCAGAAGTCGGCCCTGTAACCCAATTAAATCCAAGAAGATAGGAGCTGATCACTTTGGGCCAGCTCCAAAACTCACAGTCACCGATGGGGCTTCTTGAGATGAACTTCTCTGAACTGCAGATCTGACCCATGAACACAGCTTGATGCATTTTCTAGCGAGGATATTTTACACAGTGAGTCACTTTCTCTGCAGTGGGTAATGATTTTGCTCAATTATGGTTTCGTATTAGGAAGCCTGCTCTGAGAGCAAACAAGCAGTTCCACAGGAAGACAGAAGTAAATCCGGGAAACTGAAATAGAAGAGGAGACAGGTTTCATCTAGAAGCAAAAAAGCGAACCAGAGAGATAAATATTCTCTCAATGAGGGATTGGAGTGCTTTGAGGATCAATGCATTGACCCTGCTCCAAAAGTTTACTGCCCCTTTTTCAGAGTATAAAAAAAAATAAGATAAAAATAAATTATTTATTCAATAAAGAGACAAAATCCTGTGGCATTTATTCCCTGGTTATTCCAGTGCCTGGGATGCAGCTGTGCCCCTCAGAGCTGTCATGCAGAGTAGCGCAGATGTCAGTGAAAGGGACAATCTCCTACCCCAAATTCTCCCTTGCCTACGACAGCAAACAGACGAGTTAATCCCAGCCACAAAACACAAATGCTTTTATTTTTTTTTTTTCCTGAGCACAGTCACCATTTCAGAAAAATGACCAAAGAAAGCAGCCCCTCTCTGTAAACCCTCCCAACCATCTGTCTGGATATTACTGACCTTTAATATTATGCAGGCGGGAGGTGGAATGGACAGGATAAAAAAAAAGAGGGGGGGGAGGGAGGTGTGGAAAAATGTCATTGCTGTAACAATGGCTTATTGCATTTGGATAATCTCGCTTCTTGTACTGCTGCTAACATGGTAATCTTTCTCCACCTACTGTATGTCAATAATGCAATAACCTCACTCTCCCCCTGCATCAATAACACAACAGCCGCTCTCTGCTTTCAGCAGCACTGATGAATTCCAGAATTGCAACAGCTCAGATGGTCCACGCTGGCTTGTCCCTGCCTCCCACCCTCATTACATTTTAATTCCACGTTAAAGACAGTTGCTATCAGCATTGTTTGGCTACAGCCTCTGCAAAACAAGATCAGGCTGTGTTTGAACTCCGGAGGTTCCTCGGCTCAGCCCAGGTGCCAGGGTATTTTCTGTCAGCGTTGTTTCTCTCTATGTTCTCAGTTGAAAAAATTAAGGCAAAATTTGCCAAAGACTTAACTGGCCAACAGCTCAAAGTATTCTCCAAAGAAGCTGCTCTAAGCTCAGCATTTCTGAAAATCTGTTCCTTACGCTTCAGCGTGCGGACAGCGGGTCAGATTCTCAGCTGACTGTCACCATTGCAGCCTTCAGATCTGTGTCGATTACTCTTATACCAGTCCAGCAGTTATTGATTAAGAAGTATTGGTTTAAAGCATAAACATACAGAAGTGCTCTCCACAGACATGTTAAGCAAATTATGGTTTCAGGAAAAAAGAAATAAAAATAGAAAAGACATAATAATAGCAACGGCTAAAAAATAGTTAAAGACAAGTGATGTGGCAGGACGTGGAAAAAAAGATCTAAAAGCATAATCAAGTAAGCTTAATATCAGAGAGCATATGGTAAAAAGATCTTATAAGAGAATCCTTAATACTACAGTGGGCCTCACACACTGATTATCATCACCTCCTCTGTATAGGCTGGCATGGATGGCTTCAAGAAGCTGGTAATTTTCAGAAATGCCACTCCTCGTAATGATAGAAGATGAGGTTTTGTGAGTTATGTTGAGAATTATTGGCAAAGGTTAGGTGATTTCCCACTGGTGCTAGAGGGAAAACATTGCTTGCAAATTACCAGCATTTGTCAGTACTAATACCACATCCCCCAGCCACCTCAACTGTCAACATTAATAGGTGTCTTTACAGGAAAAAAGGGGTGACGATAGTCAGACTTGATCAGACCTTGAAATGAGAAGAGGAGCATGATACAGAGAATAAAGAAGTGGAAATGTGCCGGCGGTGCCTCTCGCCTTAGCTCCCAGCATCCCACCCAGAGCTGTGTGGGTGGCAGTGCTTACCACGCTCTGCCAGTTAGCACATTTGCTTCCCCGTTCACTCTCCTTCCCATCTCTCTTTCATTTACGGGGCAGATTTTGTTAAGGCTCTTGCATCCTCTCAAGCGACTGCTCTGTTTTCACCTAGCTATCATTAGCACAGGGTTTTGTGAAACCCTGTTTTGTTTTCGTCTTGTTTTCCAAGAAGCAAATGCAAGATGCAAATGGAAGGTTTACCCAGGGGAAAAAAAAAAAATGCAAGACCCAAGGCAGGAAAGATTTTCTGGTGCCTGGGTACTGCCAGGCCTTGGTCCTTCTCCTACCAGCCCCCTGTACAGCCCTTGGGCAAGCAGCACCCCGGATCCCACTAGCAGGGAGCTCACAGCACTGCTCCCCGGGAGGGAGGTTAGAGACAAGGGTCCTTGCCAGGCTTCTAGGAACCTCTCTCCCACCTGGGCACAGCTGCAGCAATATCTATCCCTTGCAATATCTTATCCTCTGTTTAAACCTCAAAAGCTTTCAGTATCACTTAGATCTCGAGGTCTGGGTGAGGCTGGGGAACAGCCCAACACACAACCTTGTTTACCTGGTCTGGGAGTGCAGAGCCTCCACAGCCTCCTCAGATAAAAACAATACAGACAGAGGTCTATGCTGCTGGCAGGATAGTAATCATCACCAGTGATCAGCAATTATTAGTGCTTTGCTGAAGGGTTGCTAAGGTATTTTCCCTCCTCGCATTCCCTCTGCACATGCCCCAGCGAAGGACTTGCCATCCGCTCCTCCAGCACTTGAAATTCAGCTCTAGTGACCTGTCTTTGCTTCAAGCTGGCAAAACAAACCGTGATTTTGCTCCCTACATCTTCATCTTTCAAGCTCTGCAGCCCACGCAACTGGGGACACGGGATCAGCTTTGCCCTAAGTTAACGCACGGGCTGCCGTGCGGTTTGGTGGCCCTACCAAGGAGAGCGTATAAAATACAGACATCTGCTCTCCCGAGCCTTTCAGCACCAGAGGTAACATTAATTTAGGTCGGCCACAACCAGAGATAAAAATCATTTCCATTTGACTCCTCCTTCTGTCAAACTGAATAAAATATAGTTCACTTATTCACCTCGCCTGGCCCCTTGGTGATTAACATTAGCAAATGCAATCAGCCCGTGGCCACGTCGCCACTCTGCGTTAATGCAAAACTGGGGGAGGGCCTTGTCTCCTATCAGCACAGAAAAAGAGCCTTACCTTTTAATATGCTCATTCTTCACATGGCTGCTAGTGATAAAAGAAGCCATCAAAACAGATGGACAGGCCGGCCTGGGCAGGGAGAGGAGATTTCTGCTGATTTCTCAGGGAAAGAGAGAAAAAAAAAAAATCACTCGGTTACCACTATGGACACCCTCAGCAGTTACCACTCATGGAGCAAGAGGCTCTGGCAGAGACCCCGAGGGTCATAATCGCAGCCATCCCAGCTCCACTTCTGTGTGTGCCGCTGCAATGTCACCTGCTGCCACCCCTTCCCTCACGGCTGCTCTCTCTGCAGCACGGGCTGAGCTGCCCCCGCTGCAGATCCTGCCGAGGAGTGCGGTGTTTGGAAAGGGGCAGAGAAAGGGGCAGAGAAAGGGTCACCGCTGGCACGCAGCGTGCAGGAACGCTGCTGAGTTCTGCAGGCTGGCTCACTTGCACGCCCCGCCAGCGGCCAAAGTTACTTGTCCTGGAGGCAGGATTATTAGTACTTCAGACTAGGATTTTCAGCCGTTTTTCC
Source organism: Chloroceryle amazona (assembly GCA_027560015.1). Lineage (NCBI taxonomy): Eukaryota > Metazoa > Chordata > Aves > Coraciiformes > Cerylidae > Chloroceryle > Chloroceryle amazona. The sequence goes on along the minus strand of JANHFX010007081.1, from coordinate 13,503 downwards.
TACTGTTGCAGATGGCTAATACACCATGAAGTGCATAATCAAAGGCCCAGACTCATTTCCCCCCTCTGCTCACTAGCAGTTAAGGGCAGGCTGACCACATGGCGTTCCTCGCCACATCTCCGCTCGGGCAACTTTGAACAGAGATGCAAATGCTGATTTTCTGCCCCAAACCCTGCATCCAAAGGTCCAAACTCCCAACAACCACGAACTGGATTGTATCTGAGGAGTGTTTGGTTCTCGGATTGTATAAAGCCCTGCTGCTGTCATCAGCGGGCAATGAAAAGATGAAAAGAAGTGCCAGGTTTAATGGTAAACATCTCATTCTAACCCTGCTGGTTCTGGGGCACACACCATCCACACGAGCGTACATCTGGGCAATCGAAGAATTAATTATCTGAGATTTAATAATCTCACCCTCTGTGAAAATGGGTGAAGCTGGTTGCCCTTCGGAACGGGACTGTGGGTGTCTCCATGTGGAGCAGCGTGGCTTGAAAAACTGCAGGCAGAATCTCAGCCCACATTTGGAAGGCTTCTCTCTTTAAAAACATGTTCTATGATCCATACTTGGGTAACAAAAGTTGTGGTTTAAGGCAGTTGAATCCATTATTCTTCTCAGATAACACTAAATGCTCAAATACAATTTTTTTTTCCTTTTTCTTTTTTTTTTTTTTCGTTTCACTGCACCCTCCTCTTTGGCAAATAGGACTCCCAAGTCCCTTCTGATCACTAATAACATGGGCTTTCATACCAGCCTGGAACAAGTGAAATTTCTTTGACGTCTTAACTTTGCACAAATAGATTTTAATGAGGGAATATCACCTTGCCTTGAGCTAACTCTCTTCCTTTGCTCTTCCAAGGCTTTTGTAGTCATTTCCTTACAACTTACAGAACATTAAAGTTCCACAAAGTGTTTGAACACCGCATACCATTTCCCCAGGAACTTTGTTTATTCGCTTCAGACTGTCACAGGAGGGACACGCTTTCAAAGATATGATGTAAATCAGGCAAAGGAAGAACATCTTCTGCAACCCTCCATTGTCCTGACACGGTCTTTCATGTCTGCTCAGGGGATTGCAGACAAAAGCACTTCCCATTGGGTGACAACCAAGGTGATGCTACTAATATAAATAAGGCTCTGAAGTTCTGGTGCACTCACAAGGGCTGTGGAAAGCCCTCAGTATAACTTGAGTAACGTGCACTTGTCGAAGGGATCGGGAGAGCACGAGAGGTGTGGAATAGAATATCTAGCTGCTTGCCAGAGGAGATAGCAGTTCTTCTTCAAACCCCCCCCAAACTTAATGAAGACAGCAGCCAGAGAGGACAGCAGCCCTGACGTTCTGAAATTAGAAGACAGTTTAGATCTGGAGCTAGGAGATACTGATCCTGTTGTCCTGTTCCTCTCCCTGCTCCTCTCTGTTGAGACAACAGGCTGAGAAGCCGGACATTTCCCGTGCTGTCATTCTGAGAAAGGTTCCCAGCACAGAGAGAGAACAAGGAATGGACTTTTCTCACAACAGTTGTCCTCTGGGGTGGAACAAAGTGTCGCTGTGAAACGTGGCAGAGCACTGAGATCCTGGGCAGACGTTCACTGAACCCATGAGTAGGATTCAGCTGTCCCCCTGCAAACTCTTCCCTTTGCTGATAATTTCCTGTAATTAAACCATATGTAAAATTCTTTCACTCTGTCAGAAGCAGAGACCTTCTGCTGCCCATATGCCAGAAAGACAAATGAAGGGCAAAGCTCATATGAAGATGGCAAACTTTTGCTTCTTGATTAAGAAACAGTAAAGACACCTTCCATAAATGCATCTGCTGGTGCTCAGCTGATGTTCTGCTACATACGAGCGACATCCACAGTGAGACACGAGGAGTCCCCAAGAACAGTCAAGAAACGGTCACTGACCACAGACTCCACACTTCCAGTTCTCCTGGTGTAAGAATGGGGTGTAACCAGCATCAGGCTTCAGCCCTGGCCCAGGTCACTGCTGCTCAGGGCCTGTACTGCAAGCCTGGGAGATGAATTTATGGGGAGATGAATTTATGGTGCTGTAGCGTAACGAGGGAAGGAGTCGGAATTTTGAGCACATCAAACTGTCAAAACTGCAATTATTGCCATTTCTTAAAATACCACAGAAAGGCAGGTTCTCAGCTTAGAGACAATTTATTTCTGCAGACTTGCCAGGCAGAATATTTTGCAGTTGTCGATCTAAAAACTGAACTGCGCGTCAACAAGTGCAACAACAAAAAACCTAAATGAGCTCCAACCTTTCAGAGAAGCTCCAGTAAGTCCTAGCCGATGTGGTTTTCAAATTGTAAATATATAAATAAGGGCAAGAATCTGGAGTTTAGTGCAATAGAAGCAGAAAGCTGATTCAGCAGAACAAGGCGTAGTCATAAAAGATTTATTACGCTTTATCAGCAATATCCACAGTCTTTCTGTGATTAGAGTTGCATTGTGTGTAATTATCTTATAGAAATTCTGCTCTTTGATGTGCTTTATCCACCATGCTGAAATACAGTTCAATTCTAGTGGGTTTTCATGGTTGACTGGAATTTACATTAATTCCTTTGGGCCTGCAGGGCCAGCCTGGTCTGTCACTAGCAAGCTCTTCATAAATATTCATTCATATATATATATATTAAAAAAAAAACATATATATAATCTGCAAAGTCCTAGGCCTAAAAAAATAGAGGAAAACAAAGACTCTGACTTTCCCATGAGTGATCTTTGATTAGCATTCCACAGTCCAGCCTTTCCTCCCTTTTACCATGAATTAGAGAGTGATTGAAATGTTTACAGTAATTTGCAAGCAGAGGTTACACTCTGCTTTTAATTTAAAATATCCAGGCAAATTGAGGAAATTATTTCATCCCAGTTCATTAAGCTCGACTTTTCTCAATCAGAAAAATGTCCTCTTTTTATTTTGCTTTTTGAAGTTCACTGATTTTTTCCTTACCCCCCCTATGCCCATAAGCAGTTGCTATCAGCCAGAAAAACTACAGGTGTTTGCAGGCCAACCTGTGTAAGATGCAAATGCTTAAAGCTCCCTTGGCTTGTCTACTTGATTGTGCTTTTGTGGATTTCAGCATGGGGGAAGTAATCACCTTCAATGGGAGCAGAATCCATTTTCTGAATAATCACTTAATCCTTGGGAGATGCTCAGCACCACGCAGGAAGGAAAAAAGAATGGAGAGCAATGGGGGACAGAGGTTTACAGAGTTTGGGTTTGGTTGTGGGGTTTTTTTTAATAAGCAAAGCTCATTTTGCTTCCATGTTTGATAACTAAAGGGAGGCTACTCTGATTAAATACATCCAAATAACTCGCAGAATTGTAGCTCTGTGCCATTTCAGGCAGCAGATACAGTTAAAGTGACTGTAGAAAGCACACGTTTCACTGTTTCACATGAATCTCACCTCTGTCACCCATCGACAGGTGGTGTTCTGTCGATATGATTTGGTTTTTGGTTCAGTATCTGATATTAGAAGAGATGGAACTTAAACGTTTCTTTTTCAATTCAATTCCGAGGTGGGAAAAAGCACAGAACTAATGAGAGGAATTCATCATTCCAAACCGAAAAACCAGGATGCCAGTGGGTCTGACTGCTTCCCAGACCTAGAGCAGTCACGAGAAACCAGTGAACACAATCCACAGAAACCAAACCGTGCCATCAAAGGCCAGGCCTTGTTCCTGCAGGAGCCTCACTCCTTCTCTTCAGCAGGACCAGAGGTGGATCCCTGTGTACAGCACCCGGCCAGGCTTCTCAGACTACAGTGTGATTCTCCTTGTCCAGTGGAACCCCAGCACCTACGAGTGTTGCAGCCTGGGAGCTCATTCCACAGTCAAACCTCACCATCAGGAACACACGCCCAACCTTCTCCTCTACAACCGCAGGGAACGTTCCATCACCGACCCACTGATTTCTAAGGTGTACGTGGAATTAGATTAGATTGCAGGTCAGCCCAAGGAGGGAATAACACCCTCCACTACCAACCTGACCTGATCCTCACCTCTTTCCAGCCAGTCCTTCTGGGCTCGTTATGTTCTTCCTTTCAATTCTTCCCATGACAGGTTTCCTGAACAACGCAAAATCATCAGCACCCAGATAATTAATTGGTGGCGGTGGTTGTGGCGTTCACAAGATCTTGACCTGCTTGCAGGAAGGGGAATTATAAACCCCATTTCCTAGCTGTGCATCCACTCTGCTTCGTGAGAGATGAGGGGTGATGGATGGAAAAACCATCCCAGGTTGTCCTCTCCTCTGTGGCTTTTCACCTGAACGGAGCTGGGTTTGAAGAGCCTCGACGTAACTGCGCGGGCAGGTTTGGGGAGGACCGACGCCAGCGAAAACGCTGTGCTGTGAGAAGAGAGGGAGAGACAAAATCAATACATTCGAGTAAGAATTGAAACAAGTTAAGAGCTCTATGCTTATTAGCTCCTCACAGCAAAATAATCTGCCATTGAAAGCAGACAGGGAAGTATATCAGAGTGGCTGTAATGGAACACAGATTGGTTTAATAGTATCAGAAACTCTTTTGAAGGCAGCTGCGTAGCTTAGAGCAGGTGGGTGCAACTCAACAGGGAAGCCTATCTCTAGGTAGAGACTTTGTTAAAGAGAAAAAAAGGGGGGAGGGAGAAATTGAAATTCTGTTGTCAAGTAACATCACGCTTTAATTTCATGCCACATTATGACAATCTGGTCTGTAAGGCACTCCCAGTGTGTGGCTGCAGAGCTGCTGTATTACAGCTTCTGCTTGCAAAGCTGATAGGCCCAGGAGACCTGCAGCCCTCAGCTAATTGTAAACCCGATTAAATAGCAGTGTGAAGAAGTTTGATTAATTCAATCTATCTCCATGCATCAAGACCAGAACCAGACGTGGCAAGAGCCCCGAATCTTTGGAGTATCAAGTTCTTTGTTCTTTGCATTTGAAATTAAAAAAAAAAAAAAAATATCAAAAAAATCAAATGAAGCATAGGAAAATAATGAAATTATAACATTATGACACGACAAAACATAAGTGACAATTCTACTTTTCTTCCTAGAAAATCCCCAACCTCTCTGCCTTTAAAAAATCATGCATAAAAACCCATTTCAATTAGCATCTTTATGCGCTTGCCCAGATAAATTACCATACTAATAAACTTCTGATAGACTTTCAGGGGCTGCTTAACCAAGGGCTTCTGATCCAGCTGAATTCATGGTCTCTTGGACAGGACAGATTTGAACCTGATTAATTTTAGTTGTTTCAACTGCAAAGAAACTGTCGATTGCTCTCTCTCTTCTGCGTGCATATGAGACAGAGGATGTACAGAGGGACTATTCCTGTTGACTTGGCTGGCCTGACTGGTCTTTTGGAAACCACAGCACTCGGTGGACTCTGCACCGAGCAGGGCCATTTTGTGCCATCCCCCAGCAACACATTAAATTATTTTACACGACTGATAAATGCCAACGATACTGCTTTTTGCTTCCTGAAATACTGGGAGGCTGGCAAACAGAATAGCCAGCTTATGAAGTCATGTGTTGGCAGAGCAAGTTTGACCAAGAAAAGTGTGAATATTATCAGAGGATGGAATCAGAGAATGGTTTGGGTTGGAAGGGACCTCCAAAGGTCATCTGGTCCAGCCCCCCTGCAGTGAGCAGGGACATCCTCAACTAGAGCAGGGTGCTCAGAGCCTCATCAAGCTCCACCTTGAGTGTCTCCAGGGATGGGGCTTCCATCACCTTCCTGGGCAACCTGTTTCCATGTTCCATCACCCTCATAGTAAAGAAGTTCTTCCTCATGTCCAGTCTAAATCTACCCTTCTCTAGTTTAAAACCATTGCTCCTCATCCTATTGCTATTCTTAGGGGACATTTTTATTTCGCATGTTCCTATCTGGAGACAGCTGCAGCTGCGCATCCTTGAAGTCTTTGGGTCTTTCTTCCCACTAGGCAGGGTCTTCATACTTCATACAACTCCTGCACCAAAGGAATTGAGGGATTTTCCCACACTCAGTTTGCAAAGAGAAGAGAAATAACTAGTCAAGTTACTCTTTGCAGTTTCTTTTAGTCCCTCACTACCTACAGAAACTAACACAAGAGAGGGTTCAAGAAGGAGTTGCTCATTTCTGTGTCTCGTGAAGGGATCTGCAGACATGAGTCTGATGCTCCCTTTCACTCTGCTACAGCCCACTGCACGTAAAGCAGCTTAGTTCCTACAGCACCACGTATTAATAGTATGACTTTGTAATAACACCAGTAACACAGCTACACAAAGAGTAATATTAGATTATTTCTGTTATTCATCAGTATCACGGTTGGACAGAATACTCTTAAATCTACCTAAAGTGGCTTCCCGTGGATGCTGGTGCTAGCACCAAAAAATAATATATTATGCACACACGTATAGCTGCTCAGCTACCCACCAGCTGCTTTTTGTGTACGATTATAAAACACCTGCATGACCCTTCTAAATTGAATGTGGTTTGATGGCAGAAGCTGAGCAACTGCACTACTCAGAAGCCTTAAATATTTCAGAAGCCTTCTCCATCCTCTTCCTTTGCTCCACCACTAGAAGTGTAGAGGACTTCCCAGGTCCCATCACACCCCTGGAATGCATTCTCTCAAGAAAAAAAAACCAACTCACTGAACCTCAAATTATTATTCCATGGTGAGAAAATCAGTGAATGGTAGAAAATGACAGTTTACCCGAGTGGAGGTGAAAATGCACTTTCTCCTGTACTTAAGAGAAATAACAGCTTTCAGCAAAGATCTAAATCCTAGCAACAAGCACTATAGAAATGCAAAAAGGTCATCTCTTTGTTAGGGAAAGGTTACTTTGCTGAACACATACTTTAAAAAAAAAAGAATCTACTAAAGGAAATTAAACTTGGCAATATTGCACAAGTAGAGAACAGATCTGTGCACTCGCTTTCAGTGCAAGAATGAGAAGGAAGATTGATTATAATGAATAGTTTTCTTGAAAGGAAGAGAATGAAAGTTGTGTTTTAACCAAATGGCTCCTTAAAACCAGCATATGGGCTCTGCCGAGCAAAGCTGACTGGTTATCAGCTGTGAATTCAGCTGGATGGCTAGTGAGGGGCTCTACCCACCCTGGTAGGACTGTCCAGAATGAGGAGTGCTCCTGCCCCCCTGATGCAGTCAGGCAACTTCTTCCTTGTCCTTCTCCTTTAGCCAGACCAGCACCTGCCTTGGTTGAAAAAAAACCACTTGGGGTAAAATTCTGCTTCTAGTAAAGACCACAGCAAAGACCACAGCAAACGAGAGAAAAGACCCCAAAGTTTGGGAGATGGCAGAGAAGCCAAGAACGTCCTGTTTGATCAGACAAGCAGGCAACTGGTATGGAGAGAAACAAAGGCCCAGCGGGCTGAGCTGCGTAAATCCTCATTAATCAGGAAAGTACATAAGAATGTGTTTGATTTTACTCCTAGTCAACAAAGTGTGAGGCTCTGCAAGCCAGGTTGGGTGAGTTGCTGTTCAGAAAGAATCATCACATGGAACAGGGAGGAATAGGATGAAGCCAAATGTTGAGGGGAGAAAGGAAGGAACGCATAGCAGAAAGTCTCTCAGGAATACCCAGAGAGTCTTGTTCCTGCAAAGGGCACCAATGAGAATGCAATAATTTATGGGCTACATGAAACAATGACTCCAAAACACTTGAGCCCAATAGAAGGATGCTGGTGGGGAAACTGAAACAAGGAAATGTCCACAGGGTTTATTACCCTGTTCTAGATCCGTTTAATTCTTACGTGACTCAGTACAACACCATCTTTCCTTGACCAAGCTCCATCTCTAAGATAACGACTGCTTAGAAATGACCATGTTTCAACAGACATTTATAACAATGGTCTGGGCTTCTTCTCTAGGTCTCTTCCTGCCTTTGGGTGAAACTGTCCCACTGAAATCAGTTGGAAACTCCTGTTGACTTCATTGGGAGCAAGGATGACACCGTTTTCTGGGGAAATATAAACAGTTACCTTCAGGGCCATCAAAAAAGGGAGGATAGAAATCTCTGGTCAATAAGAAGCTAGGCCTAGGAAGATAAAAATGCAATTCTATGTCACCTTGGAAAGATCAACATCATTTGTCATGTGGTGTTTATTCAGCAGAACAACAACTGCATTTGTGCTTTTTAAAGGGAAATGAAAGGAGAAAGTAGCAGGAGGGGGGAATGGGGGAGATCTGAGCACAGGAATGTACTGCCACTCCAGCCTGCTATCATTAAACCACATCAGAACTTCATAATCATGGTGTTTAATTAAACAACAGAGGCATGGGTTTATGCATTAATAATGAGGCCTAGCACTTTAGCATGTCAGGCTAAATACAGTTTTAAATTAATAATGTAGCACCGCAGCATTAGTGAGAAAATGAAATCTTATTAACAACTTAATAAAGTCCCTTATTTGCTAAAGTTCTAGCTCTCGGGGAACAGTGTTATAGCAAAGCATTTGCATCCCTTAAGGGGGCAGATGGGAGGAGGTGCTGCTTTCTCACACCCTCTGTAATTCCATTATATATAGCTCACATAGTCACTAAATATTGCCTAGCATCTGCCAAATACTGCCGTATGTTGCTTCTAAACCTGGGTGTGATGTGCTGGGTAATCTGCACACGCTCTTTTTATACACTCAGGAAGGGCATTTACTCACTTTTTTTTTTCCTATTCCTGTACCATCCTCCCAGGCAACGCCAGAGAACGTGGACAGGACTCGAGCACTATATACAATATCAGTGCTCTACAATCATTTGTATCCGACCCTCTCAGACCCCGGGAATGCAAACACTGCAGATGAGGAACTGAAGCACAGAAAGCAGCTGAGAGCGTGAGGAATCCCAGAAAGCAACTGATTTACTGTGGCTTACAGGGTTACCACCCATCAGCTGATCCCTAATAACTGTCTGGATAAGCATTCTTGGGCCACTCTCCAGTTTAGGGTGGTTTATTTTCAGAAAAGACTGGGAGCACACATGATTAGGTACTCCAGCTCTGCCGAGAGGCACTCACTTGTTAAGTCACAGAATCACCAGCACTTTATAGCCAGGGTTTCAAAAGCCTTTAGCTTCCCAACTCCCCCTGATTTCAAGGACCTAGATCACCTCAGGCACACACTGAATGGGTAAAAGACTAAAGACTGGAGCCCCATCTAATCAGCCCTACAGTAGAATCTGAATCCCAGGAACAAATTTATTTACCAAATTCCTTTAAGTCTAGAGAAACTATTCTCCCTCTCCTCTACAGGCAGTCGGCACTTCTGCCATCCAAGCAAGGGGTATCTCTCCACAGGCTTGCCCATCACCTGTCTTCAAAGTCCCAGCTGGGCTTGCTGAGGAAACAAAGAACAGGCTACAGGACCGTCGTGAGAAGAGTAACACAGGGACAAGATCCAAAGCCAATGAGATGACTTCAAACGGCTGAGCATTAAGGCCGTGAAGAACTGACAGCAGCAAAGCCACAACCAGCCACAACCACTAAATTCAAGAGAGATCATAAAAAAGGAAGATGAATAGAGACAGGAACAGATGAGGTATGTCCAGCTATAATTCTGCCAAAGAAAGGCTTCTTTGGGATGTAAACCACCGATCATGCATCTTGGGCAGCTTGAAAGCTATGGGATTAGAATGGAAATCAGCCAGCAACACCGCTGACTGCTGATGGAGAAATGCAGTGGGCCAAATCCTGCCTTTGGTTATGCTCATGGGTCTCTAGAGCCATTTCTTCTGTTGTCTCCACTCACTGACTTTGCTCTGCATTTATAAGTAACCTTTTAGAGGGCTGGGAGAGAATGCGAGTGATGGGTGGCAGACACACGGACACTTCTGCAGCCTTTGGATAAGACCCTAGCAAGCTCCCTTCTCATGGTAACAAGTCCTTAAAAAAGAATGCTCTTCCATATTAATTGCCTCCAAACTTTCATTTGCATTTTCCATGCGTATCCTGCTGCAGAGAGAACACTGACCTTGCAGGAGTTGGACGAGAGACTCTTACTGTGCCCTTTTTTTCATTGTTACTGCCCAGCTCTCTGGAAGGAGGGGGGAGATGGGGCAGAATGATAACTGCAGTTCCCCTAGGAGAGCTCCAAGCTTTCCTTGAAGAGCCCGCACATATCAGGAGTCCTGATCTGCATGCCAAAGTTGCCTGTCTGCTCCTCACCTGCTTTAGACACCCAAGGATGCAGGATGTACTTGGGAACCACAGACTTCATGGAAAGTAGCAGCCTGTGCAATGTTTGTGAAAGTGAAAAGTCCGGGACGTAAAAATCATCTTGGTGTGTCTTGTCTTCAATCCCTTGTGTTAAATAATAGATAGAAACCTAATGGAGCTGAGTACGACTGCAGGATGCAGTGTGAGTTAAGCCAAAGCAGACCTGCATCTTCCCCCTTATTCATCATCAGTGAGCAAATGGGTCACTGGTGAATGGGATCTGAGTAAATCTCCATCCTTTTTATTCTGTCGTTATACCCCACGTACAGCAAGGGGATGTGGCTCAAACTCACATACCTCTGCTACCAAACACTAAATAGAAATATTACAAATTATCTCATCAAAACCCCTGACGTTTCTACTCTGAGCTCAAGAAAACTTGAGGAAACAAAACTTCTTCATTCTAGAAATCGTTCATTTGCTTTTTAATTGTGCTGTGGGATGTCTTGGGATCTGGTCTTTTTCTCCCCCTTTTTTTAATTTTCTATTTATTAATATTTAATCTCTGCACGGTGAAGAAGAAAATCATTTCTGCAATAACATCAGAATGGGAGGGTTAGAAATCAATAGCCAAGCTCTCAGAAGACACATTCAATCCCTTCTTAATCCATTTTCGACTGCTCCCCTGTCTTATTAGAACAGCCAAGTTTCCCCACACTCGTTAGGTTGGGATATTCACATTGCAGGCAGGAACAGAAAGCACCCAGAAAAGCAGAAACCTCCTGAAAGGCAGGAAAGAGAACAGTACATTTGTCTTTGGGAGAGAAACCTAGACCTTATTCTGAACCCAAATCCCTACTCTAAAACCCTTCTGATAGAAATCCTGGCCCCATTCCTGTGAACTGTGGCACCTGCACCCACTGTCAGCCCTGACCCACACTGGAACATCTCTCCCTCCCAGTTTTTTCAAGGTCATGTCACACCCCAATCTCTCAAGCATCGCCTTCCCTAGTGCATGGGTCAGTTCTGCAGAGGTGGGAGAGCCAAACAGGCATTCTTGATGGGAGAAGCCAGTGTCTTAGACAGCAGAAGAATCCCCTGCACCTTCCTTAATGCCTCTAAGACCTGAGGATATGACAACAGGGACTCATTATTACACCTGAGCACAGAAACCAAAGCCCACAATGGCCAGCCTGCACCAACCTGACTGTGCACTCACATTCCCATGCCATGACCACGCAGTCAGTCAGCTCTGAAGGGCCAGCCCATCCCTTCCTCCTGCATCCTACTGCTTCCATCAACACTTGGCAAACTAAGCACCTATGTGTGGGTGTCATGCAGCTCCCTCCACCAGGACAGGGCCGTAGAAGTGCCATCTCCTTTGCTCTGGCCAGGAAAAGGATCCCTGAAAGTAAAAACTTTCCCTTCTCTATGCAGGGCTCGATATCCACGCATCCCTTTAGCAGAAGCAACATTGAGTGCTGCTCAGTGAGTGTGCAGAGACTGGGAAGGAAGAATAGAAGGAGACTGGGATGTGGGAGGAGCAAGAACTGTGTATTCAGTTTCATCTGTAAGTTTAAACTGGAGCTAGACGGGAAAGAGAGGAGCGTCTGCTCTTGTACGGGGCAGGAGCTGCTCTGGCACATCCGAGGCTACTCCAGCGTGGCCCTGTCTCTCCTCCCCATGTCTGCTGTGCCAGCTCTACCCCTTCGCGGTGGTTTCTCTGCCCGAGTTACCGGCTGCCTCTGAGCCCGGCTGGTGCAAGGAGAGGTTTTGCCAGCAGAGGGAACTGCAGACCAGAAAATCTCTCTCCACGCTGGAACAAGCCCCGAAGCCCATAGCTACGCAGCATCCCGTCTCCTGCCTGCAAGAGAGATGTTTCAAGCACCTGTGCTGGTGCTTTTGACCAGCTTGCTGCTGGTTGGTTTGGTTGCTGAGAACTATGTGCGTACAGGAACTGCTACAGACATCCATTCTAACGGGAAACCAGTTGAAAACTCTGTTTACTCGATTAAAAAACCATAATCCTGCAAATTCGTATGCCTATCTTCTTGCTGCCACCTAGTGAAGAGGAAAAAGTATGATCGAGTGACATAAGCAGAGCAAAACCTATCCCAGAGACTTGCACTTGTTAAACAAACTCTTGCTTTGAATAAACTGCTCCAAAATAACCTTAAAAGTTGCAGAAAGATCTTCTCCTTCTCTGTTGGAAGTCTACTTCAGAAAGCACCCTGCTAAATCCTGGAAGGGGCAGCTATTGACAGAGGCCTTACTTCATCATCACGGGTGTCTGAAGAGCAACACGGCATTGATCATTTTGTTGTACTGAAACTCCTTGGGCTGCTCTGATGAGCTGTGGGGGATGTGGTAGGATCAGACAATAAAGGAGGATTTCACTGTCTGTTATACCATGGTGGATACATAATTAATACAGCCACTGTGATGAGGAGGATCATAAGCATAGACTTTTACACACCCACCTCATTTCTTAGGCAGGGTTTATAAACAGAATCAAACTCCTTGTTAGTACCCGAGTGAGCTTCAGGAAGGTCAGAGAACCGAAGTCTTATATCCAAAGTCCTGAGCCTTAGCCATATGATCTTCCTTCCCTCAAACAAAAATGGTATGTTCCTGCAACACTCTGGGATGTTATCGAGAGGAGAACCTCAGCTGAGTGATAGACAAGTGACAGACAAGAAATCAGCAGAAACACCAACACTTCAGCAGCTCCAGTTCTTCTTACACTCCTGTCATACTTCCAGGAGACAGCCGTGACCTCTACCTAGTCCGGACCTATCCATGTTTGGCCAGATGCCTGACAGACTGAGCTCTGCCTACTTTTCCCTGCCTTGTTTTTTTGTCCTCTACCCACGTCCTAGCATCTCCAAATAGCCAGAGCCAGCATTGCCAGAGCTTCTGCTTCTTCTACCTGCTTGTTCTTGGCGATTTAATACTGTTGCACCTGAGGGGAGCAGTATTCATAGCAGGCCAGTAGTGTCCTGGGGTGCATTAAAGAGAACGTGACCAGCAGGTTGAGGAAGTTCAAGAGAGACAAGGGACTCCTGGAGAAAGTCCAGCAGAGGCTATGAAGATGCTGAGGGCCTGGAGCTTCTCTGTGCCCAGGACAGGATGAGAGCCCTGGGGCTGTTCGGCTGTAGAAGAGCAGCCTGAGAAGGGATCTGATCAGTGCTGAGCAAGAGATAAAGGGCCCCCCGGGGTCAAGAGGATGGGGCCAGACTCTTTACAGTGGTGCCCAGCAGCAGGAAAAGGGGCACCGGGCACCAACTGCAACCCAGGAGGTTCCATCTGAGCAGAAGGAGAAACTTCTTTGGTGTAAGGGTGTGGGAGCCTGTGCCA
>JANHFX010007079.1:0-18836 GCA_027560015.1 Chloroceryle amazona | reverse complement strand
GGGTGCAACGCCGCCGAGCCCCGGGCCCCTTCCCCAGACAATGGACACGGCAGCGACCCGGATGCAGACCCGCGCCCGCCCGCCCGCGGCGGCCGGTCCCACTGCTGCGTCTGCGCACTTGGCCCCGCTGCACCGGCGCCTGCGCCGCGCCAGGCGAAGCTGCGGAGGGGGCAGTGCTTGTTCTCCACCCGCTGCTGCCCGCCACTAAAGCGGGGAGAGGGCGCAGGGCGCTCCGGCCAGCGCTAGGACCTCCTGCCGCGAGGGATACGGGTACTTGCAGGAGTCGGGAGCGCATAACACAAGGTCTCTCTCTGTGTAGCTCCATTCATTCTCAGGGGGGTAGTTGTTCACGATCTCCTTTGTTAAGAAAACTAGCTCAAAAAACAGCCTGAGACTTCCTCTCTCCCCTCGCGCAGAAGCGAAGCATTATAAAACTGCTTTATTTAAACACTTTATTTGAAGAGCTGAGTTCCTTGTGGACTTACGTTGCATTGTCAAGCTCAGTCTTGCACTCTTGAAAAATTGCAAGCCCTTGCATTTGGATAAAAACAAACAAGAAAATTTTGAAAGAAAAGTAAAAATAATAAAAATAAAATATATATATAAAAATTAACGAGGGGGTTTTCTCTGTCGAGATCAGGAGTCTAGGAGCTCAGCACAAAACCTAATGGTGAGTGATGGACAGGGAAGGAGATCAGTGCAGGGCCATTGCCTTTTGCAAGAGTCCCAATGCCTGCTCAGTCGCAAAAGGCACCCTCAGCACCTGTGCACACCCAATAGTGCCAGTCCTCCGTGTAAAATAAGCCAGCTGCACAAAAGCTTTATGAGCTGTTTAAAAAGATTCAGTGACTCATCTAGACTTTTTCATCAAGCTTGTTTTCATAAATAGATGAACAGGGATGTCTTAAAGACTGGATGCTCTGACAGACTGGTATGACTTCAAGACCTTGAGGACCGAGAATAGTGCTAAACGTGAAAGCTCGCAACAGAATGTAAGAGTGTTATTGGAACGTGTGTGTTTAACGAGGATAAATGCAAGTAGGGTCAAACTAGTTTTGCAGTGAAGCATGGTGGGAAAGTAATGTTTGGCAAGTATACAGTCCATAACAAGAGCATGCACTGCATTTAGCATAGCTCTGTGTGTATCATCCACACAAGCCTTCCCAGAGACAAAACTCCTCTTGTATCGCAAAGACGAGGTAGAGTGTTATGGGTGTATTAGTCGTCTTCTTTCAAATAGAGCATAGAGATGGTTGGTTGGCATATGATGTAATTATGCATCTGAAATACTTCTGATAATTTCTGCATTTCAGATTTTGAAAATTTTGAAAGGGCAAAAAGTTCCAAAGAAATATGTGAATTCTATGTTCATTCTCTGCTTGCATTTCCTAGTTTTTTTGTAGCATATTATGACATACATTGTTGATGTGTTCACACTGGCACCTCCTGTTTCCTCTACCAATACTTTGGCTACATAGACACCCTGGTTTCCTCCACCAATACTTTGGCTACATAGGCACCCTGACTACACCATGAACTCCTTTTCTGAATCTGGGTTTGCCAGCCCTATGCAAAAAAGCTATTGTGCAGTCTAGTCTTTCCTTCAAAACTCTAATCAGCTTCCCTGTTGCAGCAGGAGTTGCATATGTCTTAGCTTTTCAGTCCTTAAGGGTTTTTCTTTTCCCTTTAACTGGCATCCCCATCCTACTTTATCTTCACACACAATTCCAGTCTTAATAGGACAAGTAGCAGGGCTCAGATATCTTCGATCTGCAGATCCATGCTGATTTGCAGCAGTTAAGTTCTGCAGAACCCCCTGCCTGCCAATGGACAAGCCCTTGATATTGTTCCATACATGGTGATGAGCAGGACAACTCAAATCACATGTAGGGGGAAGGAGAAGTAAATAGAACTGAGCCCAGTTTTGGCTTTATGTAGAAAAGCAGAGTGAGGGACAGAGACAGCTTCAAGGAATGAGGGCTTTTGGCACCTAACACAGACAAGGGGAGGGGAACACCCTGTAGAGTACTGGAAGAACTTAAAATTCCTTTAAACATGAAAGTAGCAGATGTATAGGTGGTCTGCCTTTCCATTCAGCCCTCTGGGGCAGCTTGCAATGCTAGGATTATTCCAGTTTCTACCTATACAGTTCTGGCAAGAATAGGTGATCAAGTAGAAGTTAATTAATGGCTGCCTGCCCCTGCTCCTCATCAACACCTCACAACACCCCAAACCCTCCTTCTTCCTTCCCTCTTTGTACTCTGTCCATTGCTCCAGTCCTCTCAGCTGTTCTGTCTTACTTGTCTCAAATCTTTCTTTTTAGTCTTCCTCTCCTTTTTTTCCACTGTCTCCAAAGCAATATTCACTCTTACTTTTATTTCTAGAAATAGTATGCACATGTTCTTTTTTTTTATCTTCTGTAGTCAGTTTGCATACTTGTCCAACATTCCTCAATGGAGAAAAACAAAATCAACAAAATGAAAAGAGCTGTGAAGTACTTAAAATTTACTCATTGTTTCTACAAACATAGGGCTTACCAACAAATCCTCCAAATTTAGTAATTAGAAGTAAATAAAACATACAGCACAGATATGAATGCAAATTACCAGTTTATCTTTTGATCATCATTCTCTGGAGCTTTCTGGCTATGAAAAATTTTGTTGATGCTAACCTCCTTTAGTAAAGTCAGACTACTTCAAATAAGGGGAAAAGAAGGGAGCATTCATGCTCCGAATAAAAAAAAGCCTTCAGAGACAATGTCTGATCCCCTTATTTCTGCAAGGCCTTTGCCAAGCTCAGCACATTATCAAGGATGTTCCAATGTTCAGTTGTCTTTTTTGTTAAAGAAATGTACTAGGTAAATAATACATTTATTATGTATTAATATTAGTGGCACCCTTATATTAGGTATTAGTGTCACACTGCTGGGAGCTGGGCACTGTACTGACATTGCTATGTGATCTGTGACATGCTATTGTATGGTCCGTGTAGCACCTTTAAGTACTACTGTCATACACATACACAAAATTATCTTAAAAGGTCATTTTAGAGCAAAATTATGAAGAGATTAAATAGTCCATCTAGTATGAAATGTCATGGCAGCTCCATCACTAACACTGCTTAAAAAATGCCTAGAAATATTTCAGTATATTAGGTCATGTCAAGCACACCAGGTCTTTCAATTATCTCAGCATTCCAGTGGTTCTCTTCAGGTCGAGCCTTCAGTGCACAGCCTGTTGCAAGTGTAGGTGTCTGAATCTCCATTTCAGTGCTGCTCTTCAACTGCTGGAGAAAAATAGAAAATAATATATCCTGACTGTACTTCTGCCCTAAGGAAAAAAAAAATAAAGAAAAAAAAATCTTTCTTGTGGTTCTGTAAAGACCATTTTAGAAGGAGTTACACAATGGCAAGTCAGCAGAGAATATAGTCACATTCACATAAATTACCTTAAATATACCATTCTTAGTTTAAAGAAAGTGTTGTGTTTTCAAAGAAAGAAATACAATAATACAACATTTCCTCACCTAGGGAATAAACTCAAGTGTGTTTTTAACTCATCCATAAACTGTGAATGGAGAAATAATAGTATGAAATCTTGTATCTATTTTTTTTTTTCCTGTCAGTGAGCAGTTAAAGCCATGACCTACCTGTCTGAATCCAAACAGCAAACTTTTTTTTTGTCCATCAAAACATCACCATCTGTAGTAGAGAGACTGACCTCTTCAAGTATCTTTCCATAGAGAAGTGTTCCAGCTTTCACTCTTTAACTGTGCCATTACAGCAAGCACCTCTCTCAGTGAGCTCTGCTCTTTTGTCTAGTAAAATATTGAAGAGAGAAATAGTAAAATATAAAAAGACTGAATCAGATGTCCTTTCTATTTCAAATTACAAAGGGAGGAAATTCAGTATCAATAGTCTCTGAACAATAGGACTTTGAAATAATGAACTGCAGACTGCTACAAGGTCTAATGCAGTCAAATGCTGCCAGGGAATGTTCCCATCAGATATTAAGATATTTCTTTCACTCCTTAGGCCATTCTCTGCCTCAGCCCATTAATTATTGTTTGGTTGGGTTTTTTTGTTGTTTTTTTTTCTCACAGTACATATGTCGTAAAAGAAGAATCCAGGAAAAGTAAACAAAACAAAACAAAACAAAACCACCAAGAACAAAACAAAACAAAACAAAAATAAACCACAAACAAACAAACAAAAAGCCCCAGTATATATCTTCAAAAGAAGAGCTTTCTGAATTAAAGAAATATCTATAATTAAGATGTCAAGGGGTAAGAATTATTGGAATTAGGGCTACCTTTATCTTTAGTCCTGTGTGGGTTGTCATGCTAAGTAATGTGTGTCTTTCTTTAGGGTTAGGCAGAGATGAGACCTCTTTTACTTCCTGACACAGGGTGTGGGTGTTAAACCCAAGGATTAGGAAAGATCTATCAATGCATTTCCATTGCATTCAGGTCCAATTGAAGATATCTGTGCTTATACGGATACTCTGAGATGGCAGACTCTTGCCTTCATACCCTCTCTTCCCCACTCTATTAAGTCCCAGTCCTGCAACACCTTAATCAAACAGCTATTTTAACTTAAAGAAAAAATGTTGTTTTGTAGATATTTCTAAATTCAAGCTTGATAGAGCTAAAAGAGAGAACTTCCTACATTTACCCTGGCTCTATGTGCCTACCTCCTTTCCAGACACTATGAGACAACCCCCTGTCACTCATGCATACAAAGGACATCATCCTCAACATAGACCTTGCTGCAGATCCTGCCACTGCAGTTATGTCTGAAAGATTCAATGTAAAACATATCACACATGCAGCTTTCCTGTCTGCCTATTCAGCTAAAATTCTTGTTTAGGCTCATCTCCCTTCTAATTTACACCAGTATTCCTTTCTCTGGTTTTCAAAAATGCAGTTTTGATGTTGCCATATCTATTCTAATAATTCTTCCTGGATTCTGTTCTGTTCCTTTTCCATCCCTGGAAACATTCAAGGTCAGATTGGATGGGACTTTGAGCAACCTGATCTAGTTGAAGGTGTTCCTGCTTATTGCAGGGGGATTGGACTACGTGGCCTTTAAAGGTCCCTTTGAACCCAAAGCATTCTATGATTCTGTGATTTCCACAGGTCATAAGCACTATTGCTGTGTTTCCAGTATAGTGTTCTTCAATAGCTTACATGCCTAAAATAATTTAATTCCTTGGACTATCCCTTTCAGATATCTTGTTAAAAGGCTTCCTCATTTTCTAACTGTCCCTTTTGAAGTAAAGAGCAAGAAGTGTGGGGGTTTACTGCCCTTGTAGGAATGCTGAATAATTGCACAGTCACTGTTTGAGACGAGCAATGCAGCAGTTAAGATTTTTATTAGGTTCTGATAGTTATTCGGTAATTCATAATGAGCAGAGATGAAAATGTTAGACATCATATATTACTCTTTCATGGAATAAGTGGCTAGTGACCCCACATCCAAAAATACAAAAATTGACTTCATGCTGAATACAAAGCATGAATAACTTGATAGTAGGAATAACATGATACATAATATTGATCCAGTATGAAGGGCAGTAACCAAACCCTCAGTGAAACTGCTGCCTTCCTCTTTTTTCTCAAAATATTGCAGTGTGTGGCCATCATCTCTGGGTGGTTATTAAGAAAGACCCAGTACTACTTCTGTCCAATTCAAGTCTGCAACTCCAATCCATGCAAACTCAGTTTGGTGGTTAATTTGTTGATTTGATTTGATTCTGATTTCTTTAATAGATCCTATGCCTTTGCCCTGGGCACAGTTTATTCCACCATCTCATGTATATTTTCTGTCTTGATATTAGAGTGTGCCACTGATTGTCTTCTTCTCACCAAGTTTCTAATGTCTGCTATGTCATTAAGTAAGGGGGACATTCCTGTTCCTTAAGCCTCTTTCTTTAACTTCTAGCATTTGCCTATAAGCTTGTGTATCCCTGTTTTGTTCCCATCTTGAAAACTCATTTCAATAACAGTCAGTCTCCCATTTTCTACCTAAGTATTTAGATCCTTTGGCCAACCCGTATTAGAGGATATAGACCTTTCAAGTTTTTCTTTTTAGCAGCATCACCATTTCAGAGCCATGTGTTCTTGTTCATTTGTTAGCTCTTTCACAGTCTCAAGTTTAAACTCAGACTCAGTTACAAATATCTAGATTTAAAGTGTCAAACATAAAATCACACAGTGTTACTCTTTATTAGGGACCTGAACCAACAGGCACTCCACTGCCCTTCCTGATCTTACCAGCATCTTTCCTGATCCAGGCTTGACCATAGACTTCCCTCATCACTATATACCTGCTTGGCAGTCATCAAACCACTGGCTGACCCTGGTAACCATCACCAGACCCGCTCTGTTCTTTTTCTTTGGGCCTTGGCACTCTGCCTTGCTGTCAGCACCAGCTCCCCACTCACCTTCCCTTACAGAGAAACTCCCTCTTGAAGCTCCCTGACACCTCATTCCAATGAATTTCACATAAAGTATGCTGACTCCATTTATTCTGAAACTGCTGTTGATTCATGATGAATGTGCATTCTTCCTACTCGTTATCCAATCAAGGTAGTAAAAAGTCTGCCTTTCCACCTCTTCCCATGGAAGACATTAAGCATTTTAAAAAATACTATTACAGAAACCTTAGTCTTTAGTTTCCACATTTACATAAATGTTGCCCCTTTATCAATAGTACCGGAGCACCACAACCAGTTCATCTCTTCCCAGCACTTCTTAGGAGCCTATCCAGACTCCCCAAGGGGGTTTTCCATCTGGTAGTTGCTGTGCAAGCTTCATGGTATTAAATCCAGACATCTATATATGCAATGACAGATTCTCCCATTAATACAACTTTATTCTTCCTCACTGTTGGAAAAAGAAATTATGTGCAATACAAGTAAAAAATGGCATTCCATTCTTTTTTAATAACCAAGACTTACTCCCTCTTAACAAGATATGAAAAATGTGAACATAAGGCAGTGATTCCCACTGATTTCAGTGGTCTCTGGCTCAGGCTTTTAATGACGCTGACTGATACACTTTTTCCAGATGCAGTCTTTCATCCATCAAACCATTCTGTTGTTCTGAAAAAAATCTGGGATGTAAAGAACATCTGCCACAACGAACATAAAAAGCACAGACCTACTGTTACCAATGGGAAGTATTCTAAAAGCTTTGATTTAAGAAAAAAAAAAAGAAGTTAATTAATTTTACAAGAATCATTACTTTGAACATGAGTGCCAATGACCCTTCTCACATGAAGCTTTTCCAATACAATCTTATTTTGGTCTCACTGAGGACAAAAGATGCTTCAGCTATACTGACAAAAATAATTGTGAATTGCTGTTCAATAAATTATACCGAAGGGGTTTATATAGCTTCTTTTTAAATTCTATTTAGTTATTATCTGTAAACAAAAGAAGCTGAGCTGGACTGGTTTGGATTTATATGAAAAATTATAATGAAATAATGGAAACAATAAGCAATAAAGAAAGGAAATAACTGCTTTTAATGTTCTCTTTTAAATGTAATTGTGACATTTAGGAATCAATTTGCTTCTTTTTCTAATATTAATTATTTTACCAATTAGCACAATGTGCATCAAAGACACAGAAGATGTCTTTTATCATCACAGATTTTATAGAAACTAATCTGGTTTTACCAAATTATGCAGGTTTTTCTTGGAAAAATTTATTTTAAGAATTCGAGATGATTGAAGATCCAATCTATTGCAAAAGAAAAGGCATTCAGTTCTACACTTCATCAAGACATATATATAGTTCTCTTTGCTTTTTTCAAAAATAAAAACAATTCACCAGGACATGTCTTTGTTAAGGTCCCCTGCTGGCAGCATATGGCAATAATACTGGCATCTTGCCTGGAACATGCAGCAAGAACTGACAGATCTGATCTCATTCTGTGGCTGGGGAGCAGACAGACCACAGTGAAGGCCAGTCTTATGACCTGTGATCATCACGAGACTTGAACATCTCCAGTCCCAACACAGAGAAGACTTCTAGCTGGAAGATTCCACTCCCATCTTTCATGAAGATAATTTTATCCTAAATATCATCCCATAGCGATGATTTTTTTTATGCTTATACAGATTATGTACATGTATTACATCGTGACATAGGGAAAAATAGCAGAAACCCCATATTTAAATTATTTAACAGAAAATAGGCTAATTTTAGAAAATAATGGAGCTTTGAGAAGCACATGTTACAGTGTTTGAAAATCAGCTAGAACAACATTCAGATGTTGAAGATGTAGCCTTCTTTGTCCTGTTAATTGTTTGGAAAGCTTTATATATATATATATTAATACTGTTTAATGAATTTTCAAAGTATTGCTATACCCCTCCTCATTCCCCTTCTCTTCCCATTCCCAGATGAGGAGAAGGGGACAAATAAGAGACCCTGGATGAAATGCTCTCACTTCAATACTTCTACTAGAAAGCTGGTAAGAGAAAGAGAACACTAACAAAAAATGTAGGGCCATTGGGATTTTTTTTCATCAAATACAGAATGGAATCAATTTCCAGATTGTTTTAATTATTTGTAAAACTCAGAAAATGCTGTAAAAATTAAAACAGAAAAGTTACGCCAACTTGATTATAATTACTTTTTTTTTTTTTTTTTTTTAATGAGAATGTCCATCCATAATGAAGTCTCCCAAGTCACAATGATGATAGGGTGCAGTTTCACCTGAAATCTGTGAAAGCTTCTGTTCTCAATACTTGCCAAAGTTTGTTATTATCAAACCATACAATGAACCAGATTCTGATCTGATAGAAATCTACTGTACCAAGAAGCTCTGTGGCTCCAAGACCAATTGATCCAGTGCAAGCCACAGGAAGGGACACAGGGCGAGGGCCACGTGGGGAGTGAGGAAACGTGAGGCATGACTGCCTGGCTCACCAACAATCCATGTTAAATCAGGTGTGACACACACAGATGGTGGTGGCTACAGGATCAGATCAGTCAGGCCTGTAGTGAGAGGGTAGGATTCCATTGCCCCTCTCCGATTGGCTTCTGGATGCTTTTTGCAATGACATCCTTCACGACACCATTAGCAATGAGCTTGGAATTGATCCAGATAAAATCCTGGTTCTGTCTCTTTTGCACAGCCCTACATGAACTGGTGCTGGCTCATGAGTAGACAAGGGCAAAGGATGGATAAAACTGTCTCTCTGAGTAGCACTTTTGACTTAATGTGAATTAAAATGACTGTAACCTTGGCCTTAGAGGTTCACTGCATCCTTTACTGTTCCACATAATAAAACCATATCTGTCCGTGTTCTTACTACTGTTTATTTGTATTCTGTGACTCTAAGTGGCTCTAAAGAAAAAGGATTTGGGGAAGTCACAGTACGCTGTCTTTTCTCTTGCCACTCAAATGACTCTTCTCTCTTCCAGATTCCACGGCTATGCAACAGTATACCACCAAGCTGATTTAAAAGAATGATGACCTTGAAAACAATGCTTCCTCCCTTCCAAGATCAAATGGGGAGGAGATAGGGAGAGACAAGGAGCAAAAATTCCCACAGTTCTGAATTGTTTCTTTAAGAGCTGCAGTGTGGACTACTTCTTTTAAAACTTATTGCACTGATTACAGTGCAATTTTCTGATTTTAAATCACCTGAGTCATTTCAGTTTGGTCAAGTTTTAATCAAAAGCTCATTTTACCCAGCAAACAAATATACTGAATCCATGTTTGGTAAGACAGATTGTTCTTGTAAACATTTCTTTTACTTAAAAAAAAATAATTAGTTCATCTCTCGATTGACCTCCTTACTTTATTATTTTTTTAATTACTACTGATTCTGCTGTGGAGAGGTTGTGTAAAATGTATTTCCTACGAGACATATTGTTTGTCCATGGGTATTGGTTTTCAGAGCTTCAGCATTTTAAATAATGCTTGCAGAAGATATCAATTTTAAAATGCATTAATTTCATCTACATCTGTTCTGCATTCCATGGAGAAAAGACAAGTGCCTCAACACTTTAGAAGTACTACATGTGTTTGTTAAGACAGCTCTTTCGCACACGTGTTAGTGTTCCGCTTATGTCTTCGTCAATAGGGAAGGCAGCCTGAAGGAGCTGTTTCTTAAAGGGCAGATCCCAAAGAGGAAAAACAGATGGGCAAAACCAGCAGTAATGAAGTAACATCTCAAAATATACAAGCTTGTAAGTTAGTCAGACA
Source organism: Chloroceryle amazona (assembly GCA_027560015.1). Lineage (NCBI taxonomy): Eukaryota > Metazoa > Chordata > Aves > Coraciiformes > Cerylidae > Chloroceryle > Chloroceryle amazona. The sequence continues at coordinate 8,612 of JANHFX010007079.1, read as the reverse complement.
AGCAGGTTAGTGAAAGACAGGAGTGAACTTTTTGTTCTAAACCAAGCAAGTAAACAGAACATTCTGGTGTCTTTAATCCGATTTCTTATGTGATGCAAGAGGAAAACAGCATTTCACAGAAAAGAAATGGAAGTACTTTATGAAACTCCTTTTTAATTAAATTTGCTAACTCTTATGTTCTGCCTATCTCACAGAAAAATGTTGATGCCTTAGTACATCTAAGAAAAATATCAAGATACACTGTAGTTTTCCCCTTCACATCATTTTCAGTTCAGTCACAACTCTGCTGTTCAAATAAAGCATGAAATTCCTGCTCAGATGTCATATTACAGGTATTTATTTCATACAATTGCACAATGTGAGTCTTACAGTTATGCTATATATGTCCCTCAAAGGAAGAAGATGGGTTCAGACACACATCAAAACATGTGATTCTTCTTCCATAAATATAATAATAGAGTTCCCAACATATAAATTAAACTGTATTTAAAGAAAGGATAATATGGGAATACTACCCCTTGGCAAGTGGTACACTGCACCATTTTTAATAGAGTAGAATTTTCAAAAAAAAGCATGTAAAACTCAAGAGTAGCCAAAGCAATTGCTTTCATGCACATTTTGATAAAGCATTTGTGATTTATTAAAGAGAGATCATTGAATACAGACAAAAAATATCATTTCTCAAAACTTGTAGCAGATGAGTTGAATACAACGCAGCACTTCAATCTGCATCCAGGCTGAAACATGCTCTTGTAAGTAGAGTGAGTACAGTGTATTTATTTTGTGGCTAATACCCAGAAAGGAGGTGACCTGGGACTGGATTTCATTTTCTGCTATGCTAGAAATTACCTGCATAAAGTGCTAATGATCCAAGTGAATGTGATAATTGGAGATATTGTAGTTGTAAAAGGGTGATGGCTTTGAGATCCACCACTTGCTTCTTTACAAGAACCTGGCACTATGCCTTTCTATGCAGATTTTGTTTGCCTAAATAATACTTCAGGTAGCAAAGCCAGGAAAAGGTTTAAAGCACTGCCAAGATATCCATAGTTACCAGTTACAGATGCTACCGTCTGCAAAATTGGGCTGCTTACAGAACTGACTAACCCTTGCAGTGTCTGACATCGTAGCCCTTGCAGGAAGAACCCCAAGACTGTTTTTGCACAGTGTGAACCATATGAGAATATCAAGAAACAGTATTTATGAGATGTTCTGCACAAGCTGTCCAGGTCTTACTGGTTCACCCCAGGACACTGCAGGTATCTTGGTTTTGCTCCGAAGGGTGAAGTATGAGGTTTATCCAGTAACATAGGAAAAGCAACTGAAGTCCATCTCTTTTCAGAGATTTTCACAAGGACCAAGGATGACATCCCAAAAAAGGGATTTATTTTTGCTCTTCTTTAGATTGCCTCTGGGAGCTGCCTGTATCTTTCTACTCATTTCAGAAGGGAGACTTGCTGAAATTAAGCCCAACTTTTGCATTTCTAAAGTTTTGTGAAATGTATTGCCCCCACAGCACTGTCATTCACTGAAACACAAGCAAAATGACTGTGTGCACAACAAAAAAGTGTTCCACATTCCTGCTGTTTTGACAGCTGTGTTGTGTCACACAATAGTGTCAGGGTCTGCAACATAATTCAAAGACTCCTAAACTAATCAATAACAGTTCTGTCTTCTGGTATTAGCAGAATACATGTTGCTTCTTGCTGCAATGCATAAAGCATAATGGATTTCTAAATTACCTGCAAAACATTATTTTGCAATTTCTATTCAGTAGACCTTTCCTTTGCAAACATTACCCTTCCTCTAAAAAACACAGCATAAAAGAGAGGCAAATAATATTTTCTCTAGCAAGTATATGAACAACATTCTTACTTCCAAAATGCCAGTATTTGTACTGTTCATAAATCGAAAGAATCCCTCTTTACCCTTTCCATAAAGAAAACAACAGCATATGACTCATGTTAGTGAAGATAGATGAGATTTTCTCCAGTCTGTGGAAAATAGCTTGATCAGGATTACGTCTTGTCCTGTCCTCTAAAGGCTCTATCACTGTCTTAAATAAGAACAAGTTTGGGCTTATTGAAACTGTTAGATTTGGGAGCCTTACTCTTTCTGTAACTTGTCCTTCAATTAAAATACGGACATTCTCCATTAAGAAAAAAAACACAGGAAAATAAATTAGAACACAAAATCTATTTCTACTTTTCTAACTCTGTAATCCTTTGTTGGCACAGCTTGTGCAGACAGTGCCACAGCAATAAGACTATACTTTGTAAACATATGCTGTTTCCGTGTTTCTTTGTTATCGTTACATTGTTCTCTTCAGTGTTTGGAATACATCGTGAACATGAGGCCTCATATATCATTCCTTACAGCTGTTGTACAGTTAATTATACTTTTTCTTTTCATCTTTATTTATTTATTTATACATTTCAGAACTTGCTTATAAGCAATTTGCTCTGTTCCCAGACTGTGTCACTCCAGTGGCAGCTGCATCAGCTTCTCCTGTGCAGCAATACATCCTGGAAAGGGCTGTCAATACCAAATTACTCTTTTCACATAAAGATTTATTCAGAGAGTAAACTCTGATCAGATTTTTATAATAAATTAGCCAAAAGCTGATGAAGTAGATGATTTTGGTAGTGTGAACTGGACAGTCATGCCAGCCTTGCAAATCCATGACTTGTCTCAGTGACTTGATGGCTGGACATGGCGATCTTAGAGGTCTTTCTCAATCATGAAAATTAGGTGAGTCTGCCAGTGGAGATTCCCAGCATAAAAAAAAATAAAAAATTTTAAAAAAATCAGATGAGATTTGAATGAACTTTGCTAAACCTATAAGCAAACAAAAGATTAATCAAAGACTAACTGAAATTCTGAATATCAGAGCAGATGACTTGTAAGGACTATCTATTTCTTCCCCAGCATATGTAAAAGAAACGACACAGAACGGTCTTGGAAGAATTGTTCAAGTGTGCTTCTCCTTACTCCACAACAGAAATTAAAAAGCATCCTTTAACTTTCATACTTTAAGATGAAAGATCAAAAACTGTAAGACAGTTATAGGCGTTAGAAACAGAAGCAGCTTTGTCTCTAATGAGTTGTCAAATAGGCACCTAGTTACAAACAGTTCCAGGTACCAGTACTGGTTACATTTTTTAGTAAAGATTTTGACTTTCTGTTGAGCCAGGAAACTTATCTTTTATTTATAGAGTTCAGGTGGTTTTTCAAATCAAACATAAGAGCAGCTTATAGGGAAATACCATCTATGGATGCAATCACAGGAAGGAGATTATCTGTAAAGGGCACTGAATCAGAATGGTTTTTAGGGGGATCATTCCAATAACTTCTTGTGGTCTCCTGATCAGGTTCAAGCCTTCCAGTCAGGTGCAAGCTATGTGTGGTCTGCGGTTCTGCATCCCAACTTTTGGCAGATTATGTAATTTAAAACAAAATATATTTTAAATATAAAGGCTAGCTGTTTCATTTGCTCTCTTGAACCTAGAGAGTAAACAAGGAACACAATTTAGCTCAGGTACTCGATTCACATCTATTCTGCTTTTGCCATGTCATTCTCGTTCTTGTATTCAGTGCCCTATAGTCACCGAATGATATTGCATTTTAAAAAACCCATACGTTTTATAAATATCAGTGTTTAAAACCTGAGTATTTCCATCCATTTTGGAATGTCTTATAACTCTTACGCATCTCTATTTCTGTTTTACTTCCATTACTACTGAAGTCTTTCAACTAATGTGTTGGGTTTTTTTTCAGTAGGCTAGGAAGAACTCTTGCTGGTGACAGCTGCTTTAACCTGTTTACTCCTGTGGGATCTGTTACCTGAGGTGCTTCACACTCATGGAGCAGCTCATGCTGCTCCAAAATCTCTAAAGAGACTAAAGTGAGCCAGATTTGAATCTGTTAACTGGCAGGTAAAAAACCTCAGTATTTCATTATGAACAACCCATATCGCCACCTGGTTCCCTGTGAAATACACACCTTAATAGGTTTTCTATGCAAGGAATGCGTAAGGTCATTTTTATGCTAAGAAATGTCCTGCCCAATTATTCGTTTTATACTCTCTGTATGGACAAAGAACTTCCCTCTGGAATTTTTATCTAGTTTCACCAATAACAATCCATGACAGATGAAGAACTGGGATTTTAAAAAAACTACATTCAAGGACAAAATTTAAAATACTTGTACATGCATCCACATTTTGCCAGAAGATGATTAAATTCAGAAAAGGATTTCCTTAATCTTTATTAAGGAAATTCTTGCTTCATTTTATTACTGCTAATTTCACTTCTGCTAAATGACACATATTCACTCTCTTTGTGTAAAGAGTGTATTTATTCATATTTATTCAGTATTTATTCACTCAATGATCTTAAAGGTCTTTTCCAACCTAAAAAATCTATGATTCTATTTAGATTTTAAAATAAAAGCCTTTATTATAAAATATTTACTTACTTTAAAGTATAATTACTTTAATGCCACTGCAGACTATATGACTGTACACTTAATAAAAGTGTAGTATTATAGGAGATGTGTACTTGAAGGTTATTAAGTTTACAAATTGCACTGTAAAAATCACACAATTTGTATTTGTAATATAAATAAATAATCATAAATTATATACATAAATAAAAGTGAAGTAAAAAAAAAGATTTTCTGTCTTAATATTAATGCCACATTATTCTTTGACTTGCTGAGCAGATTATAAACTCTAGAAAACTATTCTTCCCTTAGGACTAGAACATACAACCACTGTCACCAAGTTTTTCTTTTCCAGTTCTCGATCACATCGATTTTCTATCAGAAATTTTGCTTATATGGTTGCTAGCAGGTTATGCTGCATAACATTTGTATATAAACTCATTACAACTGAAATTGTGTACTTTAAAATAAAATAATTACTTATAATGCCAAGATTATTGTGTACTTCTAATGGATATATGGAGACAAGAATATTTATTCAACCCATACTTCTAACAGACAAAAAATGAGAGAAGTAGAATATTTCTGTACCATATATACTAGTACCATTTCTTATAATTTCTTCTTTGTTACAGCCCTTGTGTTGTTAGGATTCAAGATTTACAGCAGCTGTTTTCCTTTCACCATAGTTTCCTTTAAATCCTATATGTTTCTGTTGCAGTTTAAAAAAAACAAATCTGGGCTACATCCATTATTTTTTCTTTCAATTTTTTTTCTTTCCAAACATAACATAGGACTTAACTAACTGTAACATACTGAAATTCTTAGACCTTTTAACCAAAATTGGTATATTCCTCAGTTTATATGGTGTTCTGATTAATAGAGGAATGTCCTGATGATACAGGACAACTCACAATTAATTCAGTTTCTTGATCTGTGACCAACTGGAACATCGCTAAATCTAGTTGTTTTTTTCTTCCTATTTTCTTCCAATTAAAAATGTAACTTCAACGTGACTATGTCTCTCCTGATTGTTTTTAATTGACTGATTCTGTCAAACCTTGAGTGCAATTTTTCAAATAACCTCTGATTTTGTGATAACTTCATATTCCTGTTCTTCAGAAGACCAGACATGATTATATCTGTGGCTACAACTGTTTGCTTTTAATATAAAAAAAAATGAAGCACACCATAACCGATGTTAAACAGACTAGAAATCTGTGGATATAATTCACTAACAACAGGTAAAGTTTAGGGAAGAAAGGTTTTAGAAACAGGAAGGCCACCAAAAAGTCAAACAAAGCAACTGTAATAGAAAAAAAAGTTTCTGAAACTAAAAGCTCAAATAAGCCTAAGGACAGGAAAAAGATATGATAAGCAATCAAAGAAGGACAAGTAAGAGACAGAAGGCATGAGGTGAGGCCATACGGGAGGAAAAAAATAAAAGACACACACAAAAAGAAGATAAAGCAACAGAATAACCTGAGGACTTGATTTTCAGCAGTGCTGAGCACTACTACAAATTTATCCCCTTAGTTTTTAATGGTCCAGTTCATCACAAAACCTTGACAAAATACCTGAAGGATTTATGGATTCACTTATTTAAAAAGCAGAAACCTACACAAAAATAACATTACTCAGAATAAGAGACTAGTCTAACTAAAACATCATAAATTTAATTGTTAGGTGTGAATACAAAGACACCAAACTTTAAGAGGAAATAAATGTGTTTACTTTCAGTTTGAGTAGCTAAGCAACAGACAAAAGAGTGGTAAAATTCTCTACTTTTACCTAGTGTTCATTCGTTTTAAGGGAACAGATGGATTGAGTAATAGAAAATTGTTAGTCTTCAAGTATGGCCATTATATTTACAGTGTTACTAGAAGTTAACACATACAATTTATGTGCCTGCAGTACAGTTCAAGCGCACAAACATGACAGCTAAGTACGTATTTCTAAGAACCACAGATCTACTGTCAAGATGCCATGAGGTGGCTTGAGTTTATACTCAGAATTTCACCAAGCCAAGCAATCAAGAGATTGCATTCTTAGCAATGCTTGCACTGGGTGTAGTTTAAGAGTATTAATTAACAATTTCTAAAATTATAATGAAAAATCTGTTTTCTGCTAGTTTTCACACTTTAACACAAGTGCAAGTAACATAAATAATAAGACATGTATATGAAGAACAAACCTGCTGATCCAATAAAGGCCCAGGCTATAAAATGCATGACAAATTTTGCAAACTGATCAGGTATTATACCTCTGTTTAAAGCACAAAAAGTATAAATCATTGGGATAAAAAAAATATATTGAGAAGCATATAAAACCCACAATGTTATTTCCTAAAAATAGATGCCCAAGACACGGCAAGTGGAAATACTGTATCCCCAATGGTCTTCCCTTCGTAGCATAGAAACAGGCTACCCAAAGTCTCTGAATTTCTGACACTTAACCTTTTACACTGGCTGTGCAAAAGGAAGCAGACTGGTTTAGTCTGAGGCAAGTTTTGCTGAGCAGCCCCACATGGTTACTGGCTATCCATCTACCTTTTGGTCTCTCCCTGGTTATCCTGCACCTGCTTTGACAACTTCTATTTCCTGTGATCCAGATATATGGTGAAATGTTCAACTATCGTACTAGAGGGTGAGCAGTGTAACCTTCCAAGTTGCTCTTGGAGGTTTCAGGTATTTCCATCTTATAAAATAAATAGCAGCGATACTATTATTTTCAATACTTCCATCTGCATAGGCAAATTGCTCTTTTCATTTGGAAATAATGGAAAAATGCTGTCCTCACCACCTCATGTTTTGGGTTACCTTCTGTGAAAGAGGTGGCAATCCTACCCAAAGACAGGCATTAGCTTCCCAATTCTGTATAAAAATCTACCAATGGAGAACAAACTTGGGCAGAACTTGGACACACTTATACAATAATGTCCTGGTTTGAGTGAAAACAGGACTAATTCTGTTCAGTGACTTTAATTTTCAGTTCAGAACTTCTAACTAACAGCACTTTATGAAGTTAGAAGCATTTTTTTACAGACAGTGTCTGCTGCTGGCAGTGATAACAGCCGATGTTTAGAGTTACTACCAACGATTGGTACGCACACCAATGCCACTGCTGGATGGTGTGTACCACACAGGGGGGTGCAGAAAGTGAAAGACCGCACCTAAGGAGGAGTGGACAGGGCAGGTGACCCCCAACTGATCAGCGAGGTATTCCAGCCCATAGATGTCATATTCAGTAGCAAGCAGAGGGATCCGAAGGGTCTATTGAGATTTTACCTGGGCTCTTCTCCCCTCTTGGACTGCTTCCCTGGAACATCCAAGGAGGACTCTGTCCATTCTACCTTTGATCCCCTGTTCCTGAATCGGGTAGCAGAGTCCAGCTTCTGAACACAACTCCCATCTGCTGCAGGGCCTGGTCTGGGACCCCCAGTGCCTGCTCTACAATATCAGTGGTGACGGTGATGTAATTACCATCAGGGGGGTTGGGTTCGATACTGGGTTTGTATATGTTTGTACATATTCTATTTTATTATTAGTAATCATCATTAAAGCCGTTCTAGCTTCCTTTTCTAATCACTAAGTTTCTCTCCCTTACTCCTTTTCTCTACCCCTTTGGGGAGGGAGGGGGGGTTAACAGAGAGCATCTGTTATAGGTCTTAGGGGCTGCCCTGACCCTAAACCGTGACAAGTAAGTAACCCTGCTGTTCATTTAGAACTACCTAGCAAGAAAATTAATGAAATCCAAACCAACCTCGGCCAAAAATCTAATACTGCATTACAAAGCTCTCTGCCAGAACTCTTTAATTGTGTATTTTGTGCACATTAAGTATCAAAATTAAAGGTCTCTCTGAAGTCTGTGTACGCACCCAGTGTCTTACCACCCTGACTGTAGCAATCAACTTGGCAGTTTTATGATGAATCTCAGTCTTTTATCTTTTTCAGGACAACGAAACTCTAACTCCCTCGTCTCACCTTCCAGCCACCCCCTCCACTTTTAACCCGCGTGATGGTGAAGAACAATCTCCACAGCGAGGTTCGCAAGCGCCAGCCGAGAAGGCTGTGGCGGCTTCTGGCTCCGGTCTGCGTACAGCTGATAATGTAAAATAAGGTGCCCAAAGATGTACACTGCAAAATCTAATGAGAAACTAAAAAAATAGC
>JANHFX010007078.1:0-19431 GCA_027560015.1 Chloroceryle amazona | reverse complement strand
ACACTAGGAAAAAATTCTTCATGGAAAGAGTGGTGGGATATTGGAATAGGCTGCCCAGGGAGGGGGTTGAGTCGCCACCCCTGGATGTGTTTAAGAATCGCTCAGATGTAGCGTTGGGGGATATGGTCTAGGGGTGCAAGGCTGGGAACGATGATCCCATGGGTCTTCTCCAACCTAGATGATTCTATGATTCTATGTTTTGCTTAGGAGAGTTTTAGCAAAGAATGACACCACCTATCTGGAACTCTGACTCCTTGCCACTGCACTATTCACTGTTTTTTACTTGCAGCACAAATGTAAGAGGTAAATCCGGATATTTTGACAAACCAAACAGAATTCTTGCTGAATGAATCCCTTGGATGACAATGTGCATTTGCACACACAAAAGTGAACACTTGCATGGGCAGTGCTGTTCCCAAGAAGACGTGTGCCTATCCCCTTAAATGTGTTTGCCTTCATTCCTTTTAATTACACAAGCATAACTGCTGAACCCAATTGTTCAGGGGATCTGAAACGATAGATTGGATTACAAGATTCTGCAGAGCTCTGTTCAGTAAAGGGATTTGCAACTTTAGTAGAGCAGCCACCTGATGAAGCATTTATTTTTTCTGTCTGTCCCCCTCAGGGAATAGACTTCCTCTGACCTCATAATATGGAGAATTTCCATAGCTAAATTGTATGTTTACTGTATAATTTTATTACCACCAGTCTTTCCTCTGGCTAGCTTGGAGAATCCATTGCAAACATTCCCCTAGTGTTAGTTAGGTCTGTTGGAAAAACTAATGTTCCCTGCAGGGTCTGTAATGCTCAGCAATTGCTACGTCAGCTCTTAAGAGTTTCTGGGAGTATCTGTTCTAAACTTGTTTGCCAAAATCCTGTTCAGATGCCGATGTGAGAAAGTTATGATTTCTCTTCCTTCTGCTGGGAGAAAGAGCAGATCTTTTTATCTTTTTTTTTTTTCTTTCCCCTAAGCAAGTGACTCATCAGCCCTACAGAACTGTTTACATGTCATGTATATGGCATTACTTAGTGGTAAATAGCGAAAAATGTTTTTTATTTTCCTGGGTAGAGCATACAATATTATTTTTGGATGAGTGATTTAAATGTGATGTTGTGCGCCCTTTCCTCTGCCAGAATGATGTGACATAGGTGCTGTCCGAGTTTTTTCCTCAGCACACAGGGTGTAGGCAGTGTGAATGCATGACTGGCTGGAATAACAACACAGTCTCTATCTCCTGAGTACAGGAATTACTGCTTTTAAATGCTGTTCTCTTCATCCCATGAAAGGCTGAAGCCTTTAAGCCAGCTGACACCCAGTTGGGTTTCCAGTATCAGGTCCTGCAAGCAGTAACTCAGAGCTGTTTTCTAACAGCAGTAGGTTACATTTTAAAAAGCAAACCTGTTTTTTGAGAAGTAGCTGTGGCTTCCAGTAACATTAAATGAGAAAAGATGGAAAAACCAAAGGGAATTTTAGTCTCTGATATTATGTGCTGTTAGGAATATGACATTTGTATCATTGGTCACTCTTTGCAGATGCTTTTTTTCTCATAGCAGCACTGAAGGACTTGCTCATATAGCACAGAGAAAATTAACAAGCCTTGCTGATGTTCTTCCCACTGTGTTCCAAATCTGAACGCCTTGTCTGCCTGCTCAGGCTGAGGGATTTTGAAATGCTGCCTGGTTTAGGAGAAATCTCAGTAGTAAAAAATCACAGTTTCTGTTTTACTCATTAGGGATTTTTGTATGTAAGAGACCTAGTCCTTGTCTTCCTGAGGTTAGGGAAAAAACAGCTCAGTGTTTCATCAGCACGAGTTAAATGAGAATTATGGGAAAATTAATTTATTATACTGTGGAATATTTTCCTTGTTTATAAGGAAATTTCTTATCCATAAGCATTGCAATGGAAAAGCATTTGAAATTAAACGTATTTTAATTAAATATCCTTTTTTCTTTATAGTCATTAATGGCCATACACCTTGTTTACGGTTATTGCTAGAAGTTGCAGACAGCCCCGATGTGACAGACGCCAAAGGACAGTAAGTTTTCTTTGTGAATTTTTCTTCATTTTCAGCTCTGTGATTCAAACAGTACCTCAGATTTCTCTCTCTCAAAAAAGCATTTATTTGGAATAGTATATATCCTGCACTTCTTCATATAGAATTTGGCAGAGATTGCAGAGTACGTGTTCAGTTGATCTAAGCCATGTGGCAAGGTTTGTTTGTTAATCTTAGCCTCTGCTTCATATTTTTACCAATTCTTCATAGATGCTGGGGGACAGATTCAGTAAAAAGTAAAAAGTTTCTGAGATGTTTCTACAGAGCATCTTTTTCTTTCTAAAACATTGCTATTTCAGGGTTTACTTTGTATATTAGGCTAGTGCAGTGGGACAGAATGTCTAAATGAGGTGACACATGCATTTGAGGTGTTCCTACAAAAATTCTACTTCTCATTAAACAACAGTTACAGAGGGACAATAAAGTATATTTTACAAGTGAAAATGTGAATGGTTTAAAAAACTCATTTGGGGTCTCTGGAACATATCTGAATGTACTTATGATTTAAGATGGTATTAGTCTTAGCTAAAAATAGATGTCTTTCAGAAAAAAATGGAAGATATGTTAGTCTAATTTTTGTCTTGAATAGCTTTCTTATGTCCCTTCATCCCCTTCAAGTAATTGTGCAACATTTGCAAAGGAAATGCTTTGGGTGGCTCTCACCTTGCTAACGAGCAGGGACATTCCTTCACAACACTTGGGTATTGTAAAGTTCCTGTGTCGCTGGAGGTGACAGTTATTGTAGGTTATTAAGAAAACAGATTGTCTTGTATGATGTTGCTCTGTAAGCTTCCAAATGAGTTTGTTTCCATTTGGGGCATGGTAGTTGGTTGTTAAATGTCTGAATCATTTCATACGAAAGGTCTTCACTCGAGTGTTACATAGATCAGGATGGTGAAGGATATAGGTTTGTGGGTAGGAATGGCAAGAAATGCAGGGCTTACTGATTTCAGTGTTCCTGTAGTTGAGCAGTTGCTGGTAGTATGTAATTTTAGAGCTGTGACTGGTGGTTTTGGTTGGTTGGGTTGGTTTTGTTGTTGTTGTTTTCTTTTTTTTCCCTAGAACCCCGCTAATGCTCGCAGTGGCATATGGACACATTGATGCTGTTTCTTTGTTACTTGAAAAAGATGCATCTGTAGATGCAGCTGATCTCCTGGGATGCACAGCTTTACATCGAGGGGTGATGTAATTTTTATGATTCTTAATTGTTTTTCTGTGACTACAACTCACTCATAAATACAGGGATATTGAATGCAGGGAATCCTGTAAATGATTGGAAACATGACCAAGCACAACCAATGAGGCAGGACAGATCTGCTCTCAGAAATGCTCTGCTTTTGACTTTATTTCACATTCATTTTAATTTATTACCTAAAACACTGATTTAACCCTTTTTTTTTAAGGTTCTAGACACTTCACAATAGCTATCATTATTGTTATAACTGAGCACCTTATGGACTCTGAATATAATTTCCTTAAAAGAACTGCCCAGGAGTTATTTTCACTTTTCACAGGGAGGATGGTACAAATAAGTAAGCCTTAATTTTTTTCTAGAGGCAGTGAAACCTGAGGCAGATCTAATCTTTTCTAGCAGTCAGCTCTTTCATCCGATGTGAAGCTGATGCAAGAGGTCATATTTATACAGAACACGATAATACCTGCAGTAAGCAGCTCAGCTTAGGAGTCCAGCACAACTCTGCAATAAAAGCTGTGGCATAAAAATTCTGTTCTGTATTGATAGCAATACCTGAACATGTCCAAGATACCAAAGCTAACCTATGTATGATACAGAGGTCACTGACAGTAGCTGTCCAGCTGCTAAAGCAGTTTTCATATTTCTGATTATATTCTTAAGACTTTTTTTTTTTTGTTTTCCTCAGTTCATCTCTCACATTCACACATGGTTTTAAGAAGCCAGACTCAGGTTTTCTGACCCTCACCCGTTGTTCAGCTGTTTCCTTAGTCTTAAGATGCTTCTTGCTTTTGTCCCTCACTCAGTGGAGTCTCAATGCCTTTGAAAGCCAGCACTACATACATTTGAGAATATTGATTATCATAGGTACTTGTGGGAGCAAAGGAGCTTTATTCTCTGCCTTCCAAATTGCACCCAGCCCTTTCATGTTCACAGGCTTCAATCATATTCCATATTTCCTGGGCAAGAAGCTGCATTATGTCAACCTCTTTACTCATTATTTATTTGTTACCAGGTTATGACTGGTCATGAAGAATGTGTTCAAATGCTGTTAGAGAAAGAAGTATCTATTTTGTGTAAAGATTCCAGAGGCAGAACACCTCTGCACTTTGCAGCAGCTCGGGGTCACGCCACTTGGCTGAGCGAATTACTGCAGCTTGCGCTTTCAGAGGAAGACTGCAGTTTGAAAGATAATCAAGGCTACACACCGCTGCACTGGGCTTGTTACAACGGTAAGTTTCTCCCTGTGGACTTTTCCCAAGACCAAACACGGCCTCTGTTGTAGAGATACATGACAACAAAGCAGCTTAACACCTTTGAGAAGCTTAAAATGAAGATGCAGATTCTCTCCCCTCTACTTGCTCTCTGTAGGCAGCATGTGCCTTGTTCACCGTTCAGTCCAGGAGCCAGGGAAATTCCACCAGTGTTTCCCAGTAGTTTTGCAGGTCATTTGCTTCCAATCACAGGAGGCCAGGGTGAAACTCTGGTTTTACTGATGTCAGTGATGAAATTCTCATTGACTTCTGTGGGGCCAGGAATGCTCCTTTGAGGTGTCACCTTAGTTACTGATGCGAGAGACCACGTGAATCTTCTGAACTGAACTTATTATTCTAAACTGGATAATCTGAACTTGTTGCTTAATACAAGGATAAAACTTCCTAATACCATTATTTAAAACTGTCTTTGGAGATTTAATGGTTGGGCTCAATGATCTTAAAGGTCTTTTCCAACCTAGATGAAGCTATGATTTGTAATGCAAGATACATAGCATCACACAAAAAAGAGACTTTCCTTTCCTTTTTTTCCACTAAGTGCTACTATTAGCCTGGATCTATCTTGCTTATGACATTAAAAAAAAATCTATTGATAATTTTATCACATAAGAGCCTATATACACATTGTGTTCAACTTTGAACTTAGTGTTAAATTCTAATCTGCATAAGCCTAATCTGAATAAAGTGAATTACTTTGTGCAACACTGAAATATCCAATCTCTTGCAGGTCATGAAAATTGCATAGAGGTACTGCTGGAACAAAAATGTTTCCGCACATTCTGTGGTAATAGCTTCTCTCCATTGCACTGTGCTGTGTAAGTAGCAATCCCCAGTAACAAATACTTTAGAACATGTCTGGAAAATGTAACAGTATGAAAAGAAAGCGTTTTGTTTTGTTTTGTTTTTAGACTATTTGCATGAGCAAATAATTTTAAAGCTAGTCATAAAATTGTGTTTATCCTTCTGCTGAGAAAGTGGCAGAATAAAGAGTATTTTTGCATAAATTTAGACTATTTGATGCAATTCTGACTTGTAATTAAAAAGCTGCATTTCTGCTGCCTTTCTAATGTCTTTCCCCTTGCTTACAGCTACAGACCTAATGCCTTTTCTTCACGCAGGCTGGAATTTCATAGCTCTTCCATTCTTAGGCCGCAACCTGGGCGATAGTGCCTTGGTCCCTTTAAGTATCAGCTTTTGAGTTTCCTTTGAAACCCAATGGCTGAAAGCAATTTGTCAGAATCCTTTTTATCAATAGGAGCAAAGCATTAATGAAGGAAGGATTTGAAACAACCACCTATGTCATGATAGAATGGTGTTCTGTGCAGGCTGTATTTTTAACAAGACATCCTCAGCTGAGTGTTTTTCAGACTGATTTTCTTCATGGTCTTTTTTTCTTTTGGGACAATCTCTCTCTTGAAGGCTTGGTACTTGGTACCAGATAAAAGGATAAAAGTTATAGACTGTATATCCAAAGTTCTCATTTATGAACAGTAAAGATGTGGTTGGCTGAGTTAATCATCCTCTTCTGTGCATGTATTTTATGTGTATTTCTTATTCAAATAAAGCAGTAAGTTTTCATAAGGGAAGAATTCTAACAGAGCAAAATTGTGATTTTTCATAACATAATTTAAAATGCATTTTCTTAAAAGGCAAGATTATTTTAATTTGTAGGACCAAACATGCATATTAAAAGATGTAAGCCATCAGAAGAGTAAGAATTAAGCACTGAAAAACAAACGCAGACCTTCCTAATTTCTGCCAACACTTAGAATGAGTGTATTCTATCCTATATTGTTAGAAGACTGACTATCTTCCAGAATGAATGACAAGAATTACACTCGTGTAGGCTTCCCTTCTACAGTCCATGTCATTGGAAAGTAGAAAAGTAATTTGTCATGAAACAGACTTCGAAGTTATAAACACCCAATATATTAGAGAAATAAAAGCATACACAAAGCACTGGTTTACTCTGCTTAAAATAATTTGTGGCTGAAACATAATAATTGAAATGTGAATTTCCAGGGGTGGCCTTGAGTATTTTATTTTCCATATTTATATTCATCTCAACTAGTATGTAATTCTCAAACCCATTAAAAATGTGTGCAACTTAAAAATGCCTGCAAATTTAAAATGAAAAGACTTGCTAAAGTAGCATGAGGGTTTGTTAGCTATACTATATGTACTGTTACTAAACACTGTTCATTTCCATAATGAAATGAGACAAATTGACTAGAACCAGAGAGATTATTAACTGAATACATCCATAAAGGAAAAGTATTTCATATATGAGTTGGAAGAGATGTGGGCTTCAGTATGTATAACATTAAAATAAAGCTTTCTATATGTAGGTATCTATGAGTGCTTTCCAGATCCAAGATTGTTTCACATACAGAGTAAAGGATTTTAAGGCATTAAGGTTTTAATCCTAGCTTTGTGCTGCTACCTTTGTGCTTAGTGAATTGCAGGATCAGCTTTGCTTTAGAGTCTGAAATTCATAGTAGCAGGTGCAGTTGGGTTAAATGGAGAGATGATGAATAATCAGAAATGTGACTGAAGTCATTGCGGCAAAGGGATGTTAGCATAACTTGGGAATAACCAATAAAAAATATTAATAGGAATTGAAGTAAATTAATACTGGAAAGTGGGAAAAGATGTAGACTTTTTACCTTTTACCCTTTTGAAAGTGTCTTTTCTTTGGCAGAATCAATGATCATGAAAACTGTGCGTCACTGCTCATCAGCGCCATTGATGCCAGCATTGTCAACTGCAAAGATGGCAAAGGAAGGTAACAGCTTCTTAAACATACTGCATTTCATCTTCACAAATCAGTATTTTCCATAATTCTTCCCGAACCTCTGGAACTAATCCTTATCTGACCTGGTTGAGCTAAGGCTTGTCATGCTGACTCTTTCAGAGAGTTTACGCTGCAACAGAGTTAGCTGTAGCTCGCTTGAAGCAAGGATACTATGAAATACTCAATTTCATGGTACGTATAGAAAGATATAGAAAAAAATAGTATTTTGTTTCTTCAGAAAAGTGTCATAGCTTTTATAGATAGGCTGTTTCCCTGAACCAGTTTTCTTTGTTAAACAGGTTTATCTTTGCTAAATGGAGTGATACTTTGTACACATAGAAAAGTATTTCTTTAAAAGTTTTGGTACATTAACATTCTTGGAGCACACAGCTTAAAATACCTGTGCAGCAAAGTAAGACTGATATGGCAAATCCTTGATCTGTTATGTTGATCATCTCCTCACTATATTTTTGTAGTTTAAAATGAATTAATATTAATTTGTTTTATTAATTAAAACAAATTCAAGACCTTCAGTAATGGTGCTTACTCCTATAAGGGTAAGACCACCTCACCCTTACTGATAAGCAAAGCCTGAAGTAACACTGTGAACAGGCTTGTGTACTGTCTTTCATCCCTGATAGTCACATTTCAGTCCCAAAATGCCATAAGGAGACAGGAAATGAATTCTAGTGTCTCAGTCATGTTGAAACTGGTAATCTTCAGAGTGGACAGAATCGCTTCTGCGTTTTATAGTAATACTGTTACCGTAGTTTGTTGCTGCAATATTTTTTACTATAACATAAAGTACTTTAGATTTTTTAAATACTACATCTTTTCTTTTATGCTAGTTCTTCCTGTATTAAGCTAATTGTTGAACAAAATAAAATCAGATGAATTAAGAATGAGGGATTGTACTGTTTTTCATATTACTCAGCATGCTCCATTATAATAAATATGCTGCTATGAGATTCTCCACAGCATCATATCTACCTTCTGCTTCCCTTTTTTAGAAGTTTATATTGCACCAGGACACAGACTGGGAATATTGTTTAGCTTACTTCAGATGCTGATACTGTCCTGTCCCCCCAGTGATAACTCAAAATTTCATAGAAGAAAAACAAACAATTTAAAAGGTCTTGCACTTTCAGGTTCTTGGGAAGGTAAGTAAACACGAATAGTGTCATTCTTTAGCAACAGCTGTGGTCGTGTTCCTTTCCCCCCAGAACGCCCCTCCATGCCGCAGCCTTTGCCGATCACGTGGAGTGCCTCCAGCTCCTCCTCAGTCACAGCGCACAAGTGAACGCTGCGGATCACGCAGGGAAAACACCTCTCATGATGGCAGCTCAAAACGGTCATGTAGGGGCTGTAGGTGAGTACTAGACTCTGCTTGTCTTCAACGGTGCTACTTCAGTTACTACCCCAAATAGGTAGTCATTTTTTTTCTGTGGAAACTAAGGAAGAAAAAAATATTGTGCTGGATGTCTATAAGAAACTACCTTTACGGCTGAAAATTTTTTAATTCTGTTCTCAGTTATTGTATCTCAGCAGTTTTGGTGAACGTTTGCAGTAATGAATGAGTCTTACTTCCTCCTAGGAGCACACTGCAAACAGTATGAGGGGAGTAGTAATTGTATTCTGCTGTTTACCTCCTTGGTTTTTACGGAGCAGTAAAACTGCATGTATGAAAAAGATTGTGTAAACCTTTTTTCCACTCTGTTATAGGAAGTCCTGTTCTTCAAATGACTGTAAGCAACTGCTTTTCCAGGCTAGCCTGTGTGCTACAGACATACAGATTAGGGTCACTAACGGAATTCCCTGTTCTGTAGCTTCAGCGGCACAGACTGCACCCTAAATTCTTTATACCCACCTAGTCCTCGCAAAGCAGGACCCATAGCTGTTCTCAGGAGGAGGTGATTCGGGCAGAACCTGCTGATCTGCAGATGGAGAAGTTCAGAAATAAATAAAGATGAATATATGTTTGACAGTTTGAGGCATAGTGAATGAGCCGTTAGCTCTGCCTTTGCTTGCTGATGAACTGCACAAGATTAGTCTGTTCTCATTCATTATTTTCACTTTGTGTTCATAAAGCTTACATCATATAAAGGCTTAATTGATTAGCATGTTTGCACATGTTGATTGAAATAGTAACTTTTTCCCTCTGTTTTTACATGTTCGTCTGTCTATTGGGATCATTTTGTTAATTTCTCTACTTAAGACTTTTTGGTGAACATTGCCAAGGCTGACCTGACATTAAAAGATAAGGAGTTAAATACATCTTTGCACTTGGCTAGCAGTAAAGTAAGTTGAACTGTTCTTGTCACAGTCTGTATGCATGTGTGTGTGTGTTTATGCTCCTAAATTTCTTTTCTGCAATGGAAATGTGGTGGTCAAACTCGTGGTGAGGAAAGGAACATTGTTCCAAGCTTCTTCTCAAGTCTGTTTCAAAGTTTTGGAAATTGAGAAATACAGATACCTCATGACAGCTGAAACATAAGGAAGGGAAACTAAGGGAAAGAATTTTACTGACTGTAAAATAGTTTAACATAAGTTCAGCAGCAAAGGAGAAAAAAAAAAAAAAGTATTTTCTTTTTTTCTTATTCTCAAATTTCTGTGGAAGGAACCCAGAATTTTCCCTTAACAGAGTAGCAGTAAAACCAGAGGCATTGATGACACTGGGGGGGGGTGTCTTCTCCCACCCTTTCTTCCCCTTAATTCCAATTGCTACTGCTGTTTCTGCAAGAAAAAATGCCCATGGGATTCACTATCCTCACTCTCCTGGGTCTTTTCTTTGGCTCCTATCCACATATTGGATTCCAGTGTGACAGTATAACTCCAGTTTCTGCAGACACAGTGAGCCTTACAGAACTTCCAAGGTCCTTCTTCAGGCAGCTGTTCACCTGCCAGGGCTGTGGGCTCGGCGCCTGTGACTTGCTGTGCTGAAACAGTATCAGAAATAAGGCTGGGATCTGTATTGTCTCCAAAGTGTCATTGTTAGAGCTCTCACACTGAAGGGATTTTGAAGTAGCGTATTAATGATGCAGAAAGACATGTAAAGACCCAGAAAATACAGTATTCATTTCACCCACTACCCATCCTTATAAACTGAGTAGCATGTATTGTATTTCAAATTGAGTTATTAAATTCAGTTGTATATGTAGCATCTCTTCTGCCTCAATTTCAAGCTCCTCAGCATATTAACACTCTTTGGGCTTTTTCCCAACTACAGGGTCATGAAAAATGTGCCTTGTTAATACTTGACAAGATACAAGAACAGAGCCTTATTAATGCAAAAAACAATGCATTGCAGACGTAAGTACAGCCTGATCCACTCAAGATCAGTTGACTTACCAGAAGATTCCAATTTAGCATATCAAATTCATATCTCCTTATTTTTCATAGAACAAAAATAGCTACTTTCTGGATTTTTTTAAGTGCTTGCCCTTGAAAAGACCTGATTTGTATTGCACTTTCACTTTTAATTTTGGTTCCTTTGATGCCAATTCTGTACATGGTCTGGTGGAAAAATTATATGAGGTCACTTGAAGACTGTATCAAAATGTCTGTTAACCATGTGAATGTGGAAGTGTGCTTCTGGCGTTTCCTAGCTTTTTGAGCTTCACCTTAAATCTAAATAATTTGTTTAGAATTCAGTTGGTACACTGAATTTTCAGAGGGAATTTTAGGTGGTATTTTATGGGCAACTCCTGTCCATGCCATATATTATCATCAGTGTTAGAACCATTGATATTCTTACTCCAGCTATAATTGTTGGCTGGTATGGGGGAATCCCACAGTAGAAGATTCAACTGTGAGTTCAGGTGGCAGATCATCTCATGCTTGCAGAAGAATTCATTCCATCTTAGCCCCTTTTTCCCCACTTCCAAAATGAAATTGGTTTTTCTGTCCCTCTAGTTGCACCTAAACAGGAACATTGGGTGTTGGCCCAGGGCAGGAGCGAATTTCCAGGTCCTCTGCAGTAACAGATATTGGCAACTGAGTATTCAAGGATAAAAAGGCAATACAATGATTTTGAACAGTCTAGAATTCAGATGGAACAAAGGCATCTCTTCAGTCTTAGATTCATTGTCCTTTTAAATATCAATTGTGTGCTCCAAACAGTGGAAACATTAGAGCTTTTTAAAGCAAGCTGGTAGACTGGGAAGTATTAAGCAATCTTTGTATATGTAAAGGTAATTATATTTGTCTTGCACATATGTTTTGTAGATGTGAAACATAAGGATTATTTTAAAGGCTGTAATCTAATGTAATATCTACAATATAATTGTAATCATCCAGAGAAGGAAAACATTCTCTTTCTGATGCTGGGTATGCTTTAAGCTGTATCTGATTTTTTAGAAAGTCTATTTTAAACTGAACTTGAACTTAGTTGTTATGTGTTTGTAGACCTCTCCATATTGCTGCACGAAATGGCTTAAAGATGGTGGTTGAAGAGCTGCTGGCCAAAGGGGCATGTGTCCTAGCAGTAGATGAAAATGGTAAGTAAATAATACACTTTGCCAACTTTCAGTAGGACCCAGTGGGTAACTTTACAACAGATCGAAGGAATAAGCTTAAAAGCTGATGGTAGGCATCAGTGATGCTTTTAGCCTTCCAAGAACAGACAATGAGCTGTGTGAGTACCTATTAAAAAGGAAAAAAAAAAACCCAAAAACCAACCAAAAAAACCCCACAACTACTTGTTTAGAATACATTTTTATATTAAAAAAACTATCACAGCAGTCCCTTTTACTGTTCATATTGCATGTACTGTCAACAGCTAGTCTTTTTTAATGCTTGAGTGCAGTGGTAACTTGAATTTCCTAAACATGCAAGTGGCACCGGATAATTCTGACGCCTTGCAGAAGAATTAAGGATTGTGCATTCAATCAGCGCATGTTTTAATGGGTAGGAAGAAAACCATCAACATATGTCTGAGTGTGTCCTAGTTCATTCTGAGATCAAAGCCTGTGCTTACCCATTGTCTGACCTAATCCAAGATGCAAGCAAATGACTGTTGCCTTGTAAAATGCATCGTTAGTAAATAAATCTGATAATTTTTTTCTGATCTTGGTGAAGTCCTTCCCTAACCATTATAAAGCCCATAGAGGGCTGTGCTTCTATAATTAATGCTTTCCAAAATGTCTTCCTGAAATAAGCCAGCCTTTCTTACAATACTGACTTCATGGCATTAATACAACAATTTGGTACCTTATCTCCCCATATCTGTAAAGTAACAATAATAATACTCAGCCATCATTTCAAGACATTTGAGATCTATGGATGAACAGAACTGAGTGGTGAGTATTTACTATTCACCACATGACACCTAGATATACTTGCATGAGTTAATTCTACTCAAGTCATCTGGCCCTAAGCTCATTTTAGAGACAGGAAACAGAAAAATCAACTAGACTAGCTTCTAAGCAGTTCTTACCATTAAAATTGTACATACAGATCCAGCTGATTTGTATGTATACAATGAATGAAAAGTTTAAATTTTATACACATTTAATTTTTAAAGGAATAACTGCATACACAGTTTAAAAGAGAGATTTAAGTGCAGTCTTAGTAGAAGTACAACCCTAAAGAATATTCACATTTGGAACTCAGTGGAGGAGGAAATTCCATTTAGGATGTGCTTTCATGTGGGTAGTTTGCTACAAAACATTCTTCTGCACTGCAGCCATTCTTGGTGCACTTGAGGCAGTAGGAAATCTGTAGTGGTCATTGCCTCAGAGAACTATTGCTGCGGTACGTAAGGTTTAGCTATCTGCAGAAGTATTTATTTGCTCTTAGCATGGAGGAAGATTTCTTGGGAAGTGTTGGAGTACTACACAGCAGCCTGCAAAACATATAGGTAGCAAGTGTAATCAGCATACTGGTTTCCAAGATTTACATATGTGAAGAGGCTGGTTTAGGGGCAGTGCTTGGGCAGGAGCTGCATTAAACTGCAGTGAAGACAAACTTCTAATGCTTCCCCAGTTCTGTGTTTTACTCACATCCTGTAGAATATTAACTTTGCATTTAAAGTATATGCCATGCTTTCTGAATGCAGTCGTTATTCTTCTAACTTAATTAAGTTTGGGTAACTAAACACACATGTAGCCATATCTGCTATACATGTACCACATGCACTGGACTAATTCTTTTCTCGTTTAATTCCTGAACAAACTGCTTCCTGAGTTGAGTAGATACTCACCTGATCAGTCTTTGAAACCATTCTCTTAGTACTTCAAAATATTTTCCAACTAATATCTTTTATGCTCTAATGAAAGGTTGTTCTCAGAATGAGACTTGTTCATATGCACAGAAACCAAAGCTGGTTTCTGTTCCTGTTGCCGTTCTCCCCACGTTCTGTATTCACCGTACTGTCTGTGCTGTAGAACTCTGTTTAGCAAGTGCTTTTATTCAAACTGTGAAGTCTGTTTGCTGCCTGATTTTCAAAATGTAGTGCTTGTTGTTGTCACAGTGATTTAAATACTGTGTATTTTCCCAGCATGTCTAATTTAAAATGAGTAACGTACCCCTGTTGCCTGGCATGACTGTACCTGAACATACATCTCGCGCTTACGATGTCATCTAGAGATGTATATGAGGAATGCTCAGTGCATTCTCAGTACCCTTAGTACTAACCATTGCCTTGTCTGCATTTGTGCCCAGGTCATACGCCAGCCCTGGCTTGCGCTCCTAACAAAGACGTGGCTGACTGCCTGGCACTCATTTTGGCTACCATGATGCCTTTTTCTCCTTCCAGTTCAGTGACGGCTTTCAACTTCATTTGTTTTAAAAAAGACAATTTGGGCAGGACACATCTCTGCGATGGCTCCAGTATGGGTAGCATTAACTCTTACAATAAGTCCTTGAGTAACAACATAGGAACAGAGGATGGGTACAATGAAAATGATTCAGATTCTGAAACATTTTGACTTTTTGGTATTCCAAAGCTTTTGTTCGTGATTATTTCATTTCAGCTTTATTTTTATCTTTTTAAACAGCTTAAATCCCAAGGCTTTATTCTTAACCACTATTCTTGACAAGTAGGTATTGAAAGATTTCTAGTGTTGATGAGACTCATCGAGCCTTTAAATAACAAAGGTAGAGAGATTTACCGAACATAATCCCATTAGTGTTCTGCAGCTTTTCAGCTTCCTGATGTTTTCTTTAGGCCCTAAGTGCCCCTCTGGAACGTCTCTACCTCTTATTTTAAGTAGAAAAAGAGAAAATGCCTTTTTTCATTTTGACAGCACAAGTAAACAGGGGACTGTTTGTAAAAAGTCCTTCCACGTTTTAACTGTACCTTTAGTACACAACTGTATTTCCAGTGTAGCCTCCACAGGTTCAAGCATTACTCCTTTCCTCTGTTTGTCTGTTTCCTGCTTCCAGGGGCTCTGATAATTAGACTTTTTTTTTTTAATTTATTTTACACAAACCAAAGGTAAAGCTGTACATCTTCAAACTGCCTGTATTACTTTTCTACAGGAAACAAAACCTTTTACATTCTGTGTGTATTAGATATCTACAATATTAAATAAAGCACTTAAATATCCAGAAGGCACTTTTTACAGTTCTTAGTTGCAGCACACAATTAGAAAAACAGAGTTATGACCTCTCAAGGCCAAATTCTACTTGTCTGACCATATTTTCCCACAGACATTAGTGGAACCACTTGTGTAAAATGAAAATCACTTGGCCCTTAATTTTTTTCACTTCAGCACAAACATCTACGGTTTATTTGCACTACAGAAGTAGGGTCATTAGATGTTTCTGTCACCTGAGCCATTAACCAGAAATCTAATACCACAAAAAATAAAAGGTGTAGACAAAGGTGTATGTAGAAGTTTATAATGACTTGCCAACTTAAATGGATTTTTTTTTCCCTTTTCTATTCTTAAATAACTTATTTTTACTGTAAACAGTATTGAATTTTCAAGTACTTTTGCCAGTGTTTGGATGAACAGAGCACAGGTAAAGCAATGAAAGCGTAACACCAAAAGTAGACATACCAAACACCAGAAACCATAGCAGCGTGCTGTGCAGGTGACCGGAGATACGTACTAAAAAAGCCTGTTGTCACCAGCTTTTAAAGCAACGTCAACTTTGTGAATATGTTTGCTCCTTCTGCCAAAGTTTCTAGGTCAAATGGACCACGACCCTCCTCTGCAACAGATGTACAAAAGGAAGAATGAGACTTTATAAACAAAAACAAAACAAATATATAAACAAAAAGCTATCATGAACTAACCAGCTGTACCAAGAGGACCAAAATGCTTCAGTAATTAAATGGAAGACTTTGCTACTTATATTTTTTCTTCAAATGTGAGTGACATAATGAAGTAGTTTTTCTAAAACCATGAAAACATAACATTTTGAGTAGTCTTGAGTGAATTTTACATTTTATGACACAGGTTTCAAATTGACATTTGTAACTGATGATGTGTTGACCACAGGTTTTGTTTTTTTTCCAGACTAAAGAATATGTTAATAGACTTTTAATGTAAATGTTTTTATATTTATTTGAAATGAAACAAACGCCCAGGAAAAAGAACTATGGCTTTCTCTCCTAGTTAGCATTTGTGCTTGATGTGAAATGAAATGTGAATCTAGGCAAGACCAGCAGCCTGAGTAGAGCAAGGAAGGGCTGACGCGCTTCGGGAGAAAGCCAGTCTTCGTGTATGGGATGCAAAGATGAAGTCCACAGGCTAGACTGGTAAAAAGCAGAAAGCAAAACACCATCCCTCATCTAAGAACATAGAAAAGGGATCCAACCTCTTGCTAGCTAAGTGAAAGAACACTGCACAGACTCAGTGAAGAGGGGAAGAGGTAGCACAGCATGGAGTCAAGGTGTTCGAGTCCCAGGGGTTCATGCTCACGCTGTCTGCAGACCGACATCTGTGCCAGGAGGATCAGATGAGCTTCCTCAGTGCTTGCTTTTGGCAGAGGAAATGAAAAACAAGGAGGTTTATTTTAGTTCAATTTTGAGCCATTTTCCACTGAATTGTCAACAATCTCTTAGCAGATTCCAGTTCTTCAATTAGGAAAAATATTTACATCAGGAGTTTGTTTTCCCTTGCTAAAACTAAAGATTATTTCCTTAAACATTAACAAATTTCCAAAGTTTATAACAAAAAATGACAGGGAACAGTGTCTAGAGTTGAGGGAGAAGAAATGTTCACCATTATACTTTCTGCTGTAGAATGACAGAGCACCTGAAACCCTGGCTTTCTTCTGAGAAATAGTACAGAATAACATTTTTGTGATGGGTTTTCCTCAAATTTTTTGCCGTTAAAAGTTGCAGAATAGCAATAGCCACCTTGCTTGATGCACTGAAAATAATAGATCAGTTGTTAAAGTTTTCAGTGATGTGTGTTCAGAAATGTATAGAAATCCCATTTTTTTTCTGGGTTTGTTTTGATTGGTTTTGTTTTGTTTGGGTTTGTGGGGTTTTCTTCTTCGTTTTTTTTTGGGGGGGGAGTTGCGTTTGTTTTTTAATGAGGAATGATGGCATTGAACCTTCTAGGAACCAAATATAAACTTTACCAATTCAAATTTCTTGTAAACTAACAGTGATGTAAGTATGCAATATTCCAAAAATCATAGAAACCCGTAATTTGTTAGCATCATAAGTGCATTCAGAAAGTCATGTTTTCAGTGTGCTGTATTTAGGAGAAAAACTGTCACGAGCAAGATGCTTGGAAGTACTCAGTACTGGCCTATCCCACATCTCATGGGAGTTACCAGAATCCCTGGTTTTGCTTGCTAGTACGTGAGTCTGTAGTATAATTTATCATGTGTAGAAATAAATTTGTAATTTAGGGCAGGTATTAAGCATGGGAATAATTTTACTCTTGTAAATAATCACCTTGCCTTTCCGTGGACTTTGTACAAGAGTAGAGTTAATCACACAGAATTGTTGCACTTAACCCTGGATCCTACAATTTACAGTCTGTGGATGACTTATGTGTCTGCACCAAGCAAAGGGTATTTGGGGAGGGGCAGCACCTGCCCTGGTGCAGCGACAGGATCGGTTCAGCCGGCGTTGTAACCACAGCTGCAGGTGGAATCCACAGCAGGATGGGGTCCCGAGTCTCTCTCATAAATACTGAGTTACAGCCTCCAGACTGCCTGAAATTGCTGTGAAATAGCTCAGGGGATTTCTGTTCATTGCTACTAAAAGGTCACGGCAATGTGTTTGGTACTTTTCTGCAGTAAACAGCTGCCAGGTTATTGAATTAGAACAAACACATGAAATGAATTGTTTATCCATTGTGCTGTTGAGAAACTTGGTTATGTATCTTGAGGATGATTTTAAAAAAAATTGTGATTTTTATTCTTAGTCATGTAAGAAATATTAGAGTGCCTTTTTATATTTGTGTATTATGGAAATGTTTTGTGAAACTTTTTTTTGTTTGTTTGTTTGTTTTTCTTCATTTGAGTGTTATAAAAGCAATATATTACCAGTAAATTTTAATTTCAGACCTTCTTTGAATGTATAGAAAGTGTTTCTTCTTTTCGTATGTTCTACCTGCGTTGAAATGAAAATTAATACGCTAAATTTCTGTAGGAATAATGTATAATTTTTGCAGTGCTGAAAATGCTTTATTACACAAAAAGTAAACCTTAGGTCAGTGTTATAGGAAAGGATGTTTTAAACTAGTGACAATCTGAGTGTGTGAATAAAATGTAATTTTATGCGTTTCTTATGCAGTGATCTACATATTAAAGCCAATATCTTATGTTTTGTAGGTTTTGTCTTCTATTTTATGCTTTAGCATGTGCAATATATCTTTACAAACCATGGTGATACGAATCTGGTGCCAGTGTTATATTTTGCATAACGTTTGTAATAAACAATATAAAATATTGTTCGATGGTTTCAGTGGGGTTTTGTCGGTATTGTTTGCTTTTATAAATTGAAGTTTAAAGACTTGGGTAAATGTCACATATGAAGAGGAAAAAGACTTAATTTGGTGAATGACTTGGAATTGAACCTGAATCTTCTCAAGCACAACTGAGTAACTTTTTCAACTACTGAATGCTGTATTAACATAATGAAGAACCCGAACTGTAAACTACTCTTGCAGTGCATTCAGATGGTTATTTTTACAAATAAAAATGGTACAAATACTGTTAGATAACTGAGTAAATTTATTTCTTTTAAAGAAGGGGGAAATGCAGTGATAAAATGAAAATGCAACTCTGCTTCTACTCTGCACTCCCCGCAGATGTAACCTCTTGCCTTAGCCAGCTGATGTATTGCTTCCTCTGTAGACTGGGGGGAGGAGGGAACCAACAAACAACACCACCCAACAAAACCCCAAGCGAACAAACCAAAAAATAAAACAGTAACATTTTTTTTCTTTGTCGGTTATTAAATATTTTAGGGTTAGTTTTCACTGATGGGATTGCCACCAGCACTCTGGGCGCATCATGCGTCAGGATTGGGTCACAGTCCCCCAGTACCTAAAACCCGATGAAGTGCCTAAATATAGTACACGAGAGTAAGTTGTTAGAAGTGCTGAATTAAAGGAAACAAAACAGCCCCAACCCCGCCACGGTCGTGAGGGCTTTTACGTGGCCAGTGCTCTGAAGGGTTATGGATGTTGTGACTACGGTGCTGCCAGGCCGGGGCCCTTCGGAACCTGCACGGTGGGCTCTGGGGGTTTATTTGCGGCAAGGAGAACGGCAGCAACGCCCGGGCCCCGGCTCCTGCCAGCACCGGCCCCCCAGCACCCAGCCGGGCCTTTTGCGGCCCGCAAACGGCAACGAGAAGCCGTTGCCGGAGGAGAGAGGTAGCTGCCTCTTTACGGTGCCCGGCCTTCGGTAGCAGCCCCCTGCCTTGCGCCGGACGCGCCAAGCAGGCTCACAGCAGCGGCAGGGCGATGACTTGACCTCCCCATCATGGCGGACATGCCTTAGCTCCCGCCGGCCCGGGGAAACCCGTAGGTAGGTCGGGTTCCTGACCTCCCCGTAATGGCTCCTACGCCCGCGACATGGCGGACGGACCCTCCCCGTCCCGGTAGAGTGGCGGCCAGCCAAGCGCCGGACCTTCCCAACATGGCGGCCGCGCTCCCTTCTGTCGGTGGCCGCGGCCAGGTTGTGGCGCCAGCCTGCCCGCTC
>JANHFX010007077.1:7242-24088 GCA_027560015.1 Chloroceryle amazona | reverse complement strand
GGGGGTCCCCTGCTCCCCCCACGGCGGGGCTGGCGGGTCCCGGAAGGCATCGGGTGCCGAGTTACAGGGCTGGGGCATTCTTTAGGGGCTGTAAAACCTCAGACAGAACGTAAAGCTCAGCTTGCCTTCAGGTGAAGCCGATGCATTTTTTTCTCGCGGGCAGGGATGGATGTACCTGGGTGGCTGTGTGCGTTGAGGAGCAGAGCACGCGGGTCTTGCTCTGTGGTGTGCTGTTGCGGGATGTTTCCTTGCTCTGCGATGCCCAGCTCTGTCCTGCGATCGAGCAAAGGAGAAAGATCATTCCCCTTCTCCCCAGCTTTGCTCACAGCGCGGTCTGTTCAAGGCAGTGCAGTCTGCTTTCTTTCACCTTGACCTGTCATGCTTGCAGTGCCCTCGTGCTGTCTTCACCTGTGCTCCGGGTGAGCTCAGCAGGTGAATCCCCACGGCAGCAGAGACTTCCTTATGGTAACAAAACAGGTTGTGGTCTCCCTCTGCTTGAGGCTTCTCCACCTCCTCACTGGGAGCGTGTTACTCTATTGCATGACATAAGCTGCTTCTGAGTCCCAAGCGGTGAACACGTGTGTGTCCTTAGAGCATCGAGAGCCTGGAGCCGGGGTGCGCTGTGAAGCAACAGCTGATCCTTGCCACACACCCCCGCTGGGTGCTGGCAGCGACAGGCACTGACTGACGAGAGGAGCTGACCCTGCGAGGTGACATGAGCCGTGTGGGCCAGCACACGTTTGGGACAGGACTGAGACCTGGTGCACACGCGCGCCGCTTTCACAGCAAGGCATATTCTGTCGCACGTGATCTCGGGCTCAGGGTCGCAGTCGATGGGGAAGCTCAGTTTCCAAGACTCCTCTTCTGGGGCACGTGTTCCCTCATCTGCTAAAGCCGTTGCACCGTGAGTTTCTTACATTGTGGCCAGGTATTTCCACCATAGCTTACGGATCAGCCGCTGCACAGCGCCTTACTTGCCAGGACAGGGGGCTAAACATCGTGTAGTCTGTGACTCAGCCGGGCTACGCACAAAGCTGGCACCGGAAGGAACTGGTATGTCTTCATGGATTTGTATATGGATTTATTTCCGGGGCAGGCACAAAATCTAATAGTGAGGGGTAGATGAGTCATAGCTAGATGGCATCATAACGCGTGGTACAAGCACTTTGCCGCCTTTCCCTCCCAGGTTGGTAGCGTAAGCAGAATTTGGGGCCACTGGCAGCAGCTGGGAAGACTGGCATGATGTCAGGTAGAGACAGACTCTAGGAGGTTCCCTGCTGACCACTGAAGTGACAGTCATTGTCTGCTTCATATCCTGGCTGTCGTGGGCTTGGCCGTGGCACGGGTCTCCTCACAGTCGCTGTAGTGCCCGCTCGGTGTGGAAGGCAGGCCTCGCTGGGCAGCTGGAGCAGCTGCTGACCTTCTGTTTTCCTCTGTCACCTTTATCTGCCCATCAGCAAGGGGGCTGAGCTTAGAGTGGAGCTGTGGGACGTGTTAGTGTGGCTGGCTGGCTGGAAGCAAGAATAGATTTCTGTTGCTTCTGTGGTGTAGGGACCTCCACCCCCAGACGTGGTGCAAAGCAGTGGCCCAGGCATGGGGGTATCGTGTGAATGAGATCGCTGGTGTGTAGGTCTCCCCAGGGTGGAAGCGCTACTGAGATGACATAACACATAATTAACTGCATTATCTCTGCGTAGGGGTAAATCCTGGCACTGTGGTGAAGACGTTCTTGTGGGCCTGTAGCACTTTGGAAGTGATATCCTTCCCGAGCAGGCTGGTGTTTCCAGGGCTGCCTTAGAGCTGCTCTGGCTTGGCCCTGGGCATCTGTGACTTGGAGCCAGCAGTTCTGAAGCCAGATGTGAGGTGGGGAAACCTGGATGCTGCGTCCCAGAAATGTGTATAGACGCTTCTGTCCAGCTGCTGTACGTGTAGTTTATTTGAGCCTGTCTCTCTTGGTGCCCTCACATCTGGTGCCTCCACTTCAAGCAAACATGCACAGGCTGCAGGTGGATGAGGGGTGGAAAGAGCTGACAGCGGCTCCTTTCACATGGGTGAGAAGAGCACCCTGTACCCCTTGTATGTCTCACCTCAGGCAGAGGAGTGTTGGGCACCTGCCTTGATGGGCATAGTCAGGCAGATAGGTACCAGGTACATGAACCCCACCCAGATACCTCCTACCCAAACCATCAAGAAGCAGCCAGATGATGTATCCTGGGTGCAAGGATGGGGAGGTGTGCTCTGCCTCAGGTATTCCAAATGTTCTCCAGCAACCTCTTCCCCTTTCCCAGAAAAAAAATGCTCAGCCTGCATGCATAACCTGACCTCTGGAGATGCTGTGGTTGCCTGAAGTGAGCACGAGGTAAAGCTGCACAGCCAAATCATGGAGGAGAGTAAGCTGTTTGTGAGGCTTTCCTGGCTAGCTCTACATTTCCATGATCCTCATCTAAAACACAACCACCCACCTAGCCCTTACTGCCAGAGGTGCTTGCTTGCCTGAGATGGCCTGCGGACTTCTGTGGCTAGCTGGGGAGGTAGGTCAGCAGCAGAGAGATGTGGAAGGCAGTGCTCTAGAGTTAGGTGGTGGTAGAAGTGATGCTCAGAGCCGGCGGGACAGACTGGCTAACTTCCATCTTCCCTGCTCGGCCTACACAAAGAAGGCCTTAGTCAGACATGCTCTGAGTGTCCAGAATCAGGTGATGGGGTTCCACCTTGATCTGTCTCGAGAGTGAAAAATGGGCTGAGGTCCGCCAGGTACGTGTCACCTGGACACCTCTGTGCTTGGCGTTGTGCTGAAAGCGCAAGCCATGTGAGAAGTGTCGGGGCTAGTGCTGTGGCAGAGAGACCAGAGGGGTGCCAAATGCCAGGTGGTCTCATGGAGTCTTCTTCAGATGAAGTAGTACTAAAGTAGTGATCTTGGTGGCAGGCAAAGCCAACTCAAATGATGCTTTGCCTCTCAGACAATTCTCCTTGCAAAGGGGTGTGAATGTTGCAAAGGGACTTGTTCTCGGTTACGTGTCCTGTTTGTGCATCCTTCATCCTTATCGGCCATCGTGTAACTGGAAACTACAGCTGCCTCTCAGTGGACGAACTGATAATTAGCCCTTGCACATCACCTCTGTTGCGGGCTGCAGGAAGCGAAGGACCCGGTCTCCGTCCCTTGTCTTCCTTTCATCCTTCATGGAAGGGTGAGTAAACAGCAGCGTTGTTCCTCTTCCAGTAGCAGCCCCTGCTTCCAGCGTTAGCCTTGCAGGAACAGTGGTGTAGCAATAAGCGTAGTGAGGGACACCTCAACATCCACCATCTCATTCCTGTTATCTTCTACCCTGTAGAGTGTTTGCTTAGTGAACAGCGAAGGAGTAAAAATAAAACTACCTCTCCCAGGTCCTCTGCTTGGTGTACTTCATCCCATAATTACTCTGGGAAAGGCTGTCCTCGGCCGTGGCGCTGTGTGGATCCCTTATGCTCCCGCAGGATCCCCCTCCCATTGATGTCAGAGCAGAAGTATGTGCACAGGGGAAAGGGCGAAATAGAAGAATGCAGAGCAGGAAGAACTTTGCCCCAACACAGAAAATACTGCTGGGTGTCAGCAAATATCCTTGCCTGCACTCCAGCCTTTCCAGCCGGTATGTCTGCAGTCGGGCAGAGGAGGCTCTCGGTTGTTGTGTGTGGCTGGAATGGGGCCAGCCTGCCTTCCCTGGTGGGGGAAGAGCTTCTTTTTAATTTGACCCTCACAGGTGTCTGAGTTTTGGCCTTTCCTCTAGCTGGCAAGTGCTGCCTCCAGGAGCAAAGAGAGGAGCTGGCCCACCTCTTTCTTATACTGAAGCTTGAGTTTCTCAAATGCAAAAGCCAGATTCTGGGAACTCTTGAACTGGGAATTTAGATTAAAGAGCAACTACTCAGATTATGCTCAGATCAAGAAAGTATACAAACTGAAACAGAAATATGGAGGCCAAAAGTGATCCTCAGCTTGCTTAACCCATCCACTGAACTAAGGATGGTAGAAGTGGTTATCTCGGGTACCTCCAGCATATTTTGCCTTATGTTCATCACTGTCACGTGTCCCCAGACTAAATCTTGCCACGTCACGCAAAGGTGATAGCAGCAGTACGTGGGGAAAAGGAGGGAGCCCACTCACTCACTTCTGGCTACTCTTGGGATTTCAGCACCCTTCTTGCAATGACACGGTGTTACACTCAGCGGGACAGAGCTGTCCTGTGCCACCGCCGCTCCCTGCCAGGGGAGCAGCTTAGTCCGTGGAGCACTCCTGGAACGCCCCTCTAGTTCCTGGGAAGAAGGACTGATTTGGTAAATCTTCTTTTCCCAGCATGGGGTCCCCAGCTGCAGCTGAAAGCCTGCTTGTCTGGCAGTAACTGAGGTGCCACCGTCCGTGGCCTCATCCTTCAAGCCCTCCAACATTGTCGTGGCAACTCAAATCTGCCTTACAGAAGTGTTAAACTCCTTCTCCTGGTGAAATCTGTAGTGAGCATGGTGCTGTTACGAAAAAAAAGTAATAATCCCACCCTAAAAGTAAACTTGCTGGTCCTGCCCCACTGGAGTGAAAGGCAGGTCTTGCTGAGTCACTCTGGCAGGCGCAGATGTTTCCAGATTAGTCTCCTGTACAAGTCAAGATCTTGGCATGGTGGGTCTGTTAGTGCAGCTCTCGCTTTGGCAGACCTGGTCTTTGTCCTTTCTTCTAAAGCTTGGTGGAAACCTGGCTTGGTAGCTTTGCAGGGAAGGTGGTAAGGAGAAGGAGCGGTGCTTTTGAAGAAATGCGAACGAACGCACGACCCCCCCGTCTCCCTAAGATTCCTGCCGTTGTTGTATCTAGCTGGAGTAAAGCTTAAAGGAAGGCCACTAATCACCCAGAAAGAGACGAGCTGCAGGAAGTCCATAAATCATGACTTGATTTAACTCTGACATGTAATGAAACTTTCTAATAACTGGAGTTGAATTAGAGTGATCAAGAAATTATGAAGGCACACTCCCTCCATTAGCTGTGCATGACCTGACAAGTTAATAGAAGCAAACAGCCCAAAGACACAAATTACAGACTCCTCTGGAATGGCTGATGACTAAGCAGTTCAAGAGCAGGTTAGTTTGTGACCACAGCAGGAGTGTTAGCCAAGTGGATTTCTTGGCCAGCTGGGGCACATATTGACTGTTCCTCATGGGCTCATCATGAGGGTAGAAGTACTTGTGTTGGCCTTCAAATCTTGTTTGGAAGTGTTCATTTAAGTAGCAGAATACCTGAACGCTGTGCCTGTGCAGCGCTGTACAGCCTGGAAGATGTCAGAATGCTTTATAGGCTGAATCCCTGAAAGAAGAGGAGGGGGGCCCTTGCTCCCCAAGGAAATGCAGCCACCGCTCTGGTAGCCAAACTCCTCAGCCTGCGTGGTGCAGCATTTGTGTCTGGTACCCACATCAGGCTTGCTGAGCTGCAGTCATCTTTGCTGGGGATGGTGAAGGAAGGACAGAAATGTACCCCATTTCTTCTGGGCTTCTGCTGAGATAAGTAGCCCCGGCCCAGGATCCATGGAGTGGTCAGGAGCCTCTCCAACCCCGTGACCGGCCGAAGAGCCTTTGGTATCTGGCGTTAGCTGTCTTCAAGTGGGCTTGTAACTGAAAAGCACCAGCACAAGTGCGGGAACTGTCCAGCCTTTCAGGCTGCTCCCAGCGAGAGGAGTGCTGAGGAACCCTTTGCTCATCAAGAGCAGCTTTCGTAGTAAGCCGGCCTCGCCAGTGTGTGGTCTCTGAAGCTGGTGCTGGGGCACTGAGCCTGGCTCGGCGCTGGCCTGATCTGCTGAGTCACCAGCTGTGCTGACTTGCTGAGTCCTGGAAAATTCTCTCCCTGTGGCCTGTTGTGACTCAAGGACATCTCGATGTCGGTCCCCAAAAGAACTCCTCCTGCAATGAGTGCTGGGTTGTTGTGCCTGACTGTGGAACGCTGCAAGGCGGCCCTTGCACAGGTGCCGTGCCAGACTAGCCAAAACCTCCTGTAGTCAGAGTTGGTTAACTCCTGCATCCTTTGTGTCACCTCTCCAAGCCTGTTCTTGCCTAGTTTCACTCGGAGTGTGGGTGAGAGTGTCACAGGCGGCAGGTTGCGGTTTGGTCTCATTGGAAGTTTGTATTTCAGAGAGATTTCTTTGGGCTGTCTTATATAATCTGGGCAGCAGATCTCTCACACCTGTTTTTTCAGCTTAAAACTCTGTTTTTTTTCCTCCTGAGGTAAAAAGCTTCTGTTCTTCTTGTATTAACTTAATGAGAACAGCAGCTGATAAGCTGACGAGCATCTCATTCTAACTCTGCTTTTTATTCTCTTCTAGGTTACCTACTGCAAGCAGTGCTGGGCACAACAGTGATCCCATTATGTGGGCCTGGGGACATGGAGAACTGCACCACGGCGCTAAGTAAGTCTGCTGCACAGCCCTCTTCCTAAATAACGAGTCCCTGCTTCCCATCTTCCTGGTGCTGGTGGCCTCGCTGAGCTGCCCTGGGGAATCATTTCTGTTTGGAAACATTGGCAACATCCTGCAGAGTGCTCAGGGACGTTGAGCCGTTTTTTAGCCTCCGTTTCTTTTAATATTGCTGCTTCAGCAGAAGAGCTCTGCCTGAGGTGAGAACTCTGCTGTAAAAATAGGAATAGCTTCTGTGGAACTCCTGATGGACAAGTCCATATAACTCTGGCTTGGGACAGTCCTCTCCCTGCTCAGAAGGCTCACCTCCTTAAAGCCTACTGCACAGGAGGTCTCTTTGAGCGAGACCATCAGTCGTACTTGTAAAGCTTGTACGCAGTTTGGGAGATCCAGGGGAAAACACGGCTGACAGCTGCTAACAGAATCTCCTTGCAGTCCAGACGGAGAACAGCCCGCGGGTGGCTCAAGTTGGGATAACTAGATGCAAGCCTGAAATGAAGGACTATTGCTTCCACGGCCAGTGCGTGTACATAGTGGACTTGGACGAGCACTACTGCAGGTACGGGCAGGGCGCAATGCATCCGGCAGGGCCCCTGGGGAGGGCTTTGAGGGGGACCGTAGTGTTCAAACGCTCGCAACAGCTTAGAGGAGCAGTGTATCTATAATACACCTCAGCTGCAGTTAAGCAAGTTCTCAGCACGTCCTCTGGCTCCCATGGGACCTGGGTGAGAGTCTCGGACACCTGGAATAGTCACCGACTGGACTTAAACTTGGGACTCTCATTCTGCTGTGCTTCCCTGTTACTCTGTATTTAACAGCACTGTGAGAGCCAGACCTCAGGCAAAGCAGCAAGGCCTTCCTCTGATTCAGCCTGCAAAAAGCCTACCCTGTGGGCACTTTTAAGGGTATTCCTCCTCTACTCAAAGAATTTGCAGCCATTTCTAGGACCACGTGGGCTGGAGTTAGCTCAGTTCCAGTTGTTTGTCCCTGAGGGAACAGCAGGCCCGCAGCATAGCGTGCTCTATGGGCTGCTCAAGTGGCCCCCAGCAGCGCTGGCTCTAATTCTGCACATCTCTTTCCTAGGTGTGACGTAGGCTTCTCTGGGGTCCGATGTGTGCATTCAGAACTTGTCCGACAGCCCCTCAGCAAGGAGTACGTGGCACTGACGGTCATCGTAGTCCTGCTTTTCCTCGCCGCCGTCTCTATCGCAAGCTACTACATCTGCAGAAGGTAAGAAGGATTTTCTTTGTGACTCAGGAAGGCGAGTGAGCTGCGGTTAGTGCACGTCTGTCGTGGAGGGTGTGTTGAGATAAAGGAGAGAGCAGGCAGGGAATAGGAAAATTCTAGTTCCTTTTCTTGGTAATTCCATTTCCGCGGTCATCAGGAACTGGAGAGCAACTGGATCATTACTAGATAACTCGTTTATCAGCCGTGTTACTGTGGTGACTGTGGTATCACAAGCACTGCGTTATCAGCCTTAGCGTGGAGGACCGTAGTCTTCTCCATGAACAGACCCACGAGCAGCAGAAATGGTTCTTCAGGCTGATAACTACTCGTAAGCAGCTGTCAGAGAGCCGAGAAGGTGGAACACCCCCGGAGGGAGCTGATAGCTAGATGGTAACCGCTGCGATTCCTCTTCCCTGCGCGAGGACGCGATGGCGCGTCGCCTCAGATGAAGATGTCCTAGTCAG
This sequence comes from Chloroceryle amazona, assembly GCA_027560015.1. Classification (NCBI taxonomy): domain Eukaryota; kingdom Metazoa; phylum Chordata; class Aves; order Coraciiformes; family Cerylidae; genus Chloroceryle; species Chloroceryle amazona. The sequence goes on along the minus strand of JANHFX010007077.1, from coordinate 15,984 downwards.
TTAGAGTGCTCGGCCCGATGGCAGGGAAGGATCCAGCAGGAGTTCTCAAGGACAAGCCTAGTGCCAGCAGCGAGGCTTTAATGCAGATGGGAAATCTTCAGTGAAGAGTTGAGAAATAGGACTCTGCGTGCAAGTTATCTCAGCCCTGGAAGCGAGCACAGACAGAACCTAGCTGCTAGAGGTTTAAATCGAACCCAAGGAGGTCATACAGCTACTATTTTTGCTTCCTTCACCCCCCTCCACCCTCTGCTCCCCAAAGGCCAGCTGGCTCGCCTCAACTCACGCGCCTCTCCTCTGCTCCCAGGTACCGAAACAAGAGGCGACAAACGAACGCCAGCGACTACAAGGAAGTTGGTGCCCTGTAGAAGAAACTGTAGTGTTCTGTTCATCTGGATGGACCCGCTTCCCACCTATTTAAATGTTATTTTTATTAATAATATTTACAATATTTATATAAGTGTTAAAATTTCAATTGTTTGGTGTTCTAATCAGTATAGGTCAAGCATTTTATTTTTTTATTAAATAATATTTCCTAAGGAGAACCTCACCTAAGTGGTTCTGTGGGATAGAGATATATTTTTATAAAAGCTCATCTTCTTACTCTGAAGAGTAATTTTATATTTATTCTTGTGAATATGCTCAAAACAGTTCTACTCCTTGAAATAAAAGTTCTAGACAGAGTCATAATGTCCATGTAGTTTGATGGAAGTGAAATGTGGCTGCCTTGGATGAGCAGGGTGTTTGAAGCCCCAGCAGATCATGACTGCACCCCGAGTGTTCCCTGCCTGTGAACCGGAGGGATTCCTGCAGCGTCCGAATCATCGCCGTTAATCCCATCACTTCTCACACTCCCAGAAGATGGGAGAAAAAGCACAACCTTCACATGCTTCCCGGTCTTTGCCAGAGGTCCAAGCGAGCTGTGTCAGCCTGCGTTGCTCAGTGGTTGTAGGTGTGAGACCTGTGTGTGATCTCTCAACAGGATCTTTGTAAGGATGAGCGGTGGGCCCTGAGACGTCGCGAAGCGGGAGTGCTATTCCGGAGGCTCTCAGTCAGCCACAGGCCTCGCGGGGGAATAAACTCTGTCCATCGCTCCTCAAACTGCTCTCCTGTTTTTGATGCCCTTGAGATCAAGCAAATGAAAGGGGGGATCTTACTCTCAAAGGTGTCTTTCCTTGCTTTTCTGCTGTGTGTTGTCCAGTAATAATTTCCAGCAGGTAGCAGGGCTTAACTCTGCCGCACATCGCCCCGTGAAGTGAAGCCTGTAGAGCACAGTGGATGGGAACGGAGGAGGGTCCCTGCACTTAGGGCTGGGAGGCAAGGGGGGAGAGGCTCTCCCGAGCGCTCCGCCCAGGCCGTGTGGCCTGTGCCGCTCCCTTTCTTTGGAAGAGCTGAGTCGTGAGAAATGGTAGCTCTGCGTCTTTCCCAGCTCGACCCTCGCTCCCCGACTTGGACCTACTTTCCCTGCTACCTCTCTTCTGAGGAGCACCGACCACAGCAAAGGTGTGGTCAGGCAGACCTGGCGTGTGATGAAACAGCTCTGCCCGGAATCTGCTGGGTTTTCGGCGCACTTCTCTCCCCAGTGAGGAGGGCATGAGGTGAGGAGGAGGAGGTAGGATGTTGACTTAGCAGAACAAAAGTGTGATCGGAGCAGACGGGCATGCCACGTGGCGGATGGCTCCAGCAGCACGCGGCAGGAGAGCATGGTTGCTGCAGGCTGCTGCAGGTCGGCTCTGGCCGCAAGGCTGCGGCCTGGGATTGAGTTTTGTTCTGTGCCGCTCGCCCTGCTGCCTTCACTGCAGCCCTTCTAGTGTGTGCTGCTCCTGTGCTCTTCCTCTGGCAGATAAACCACCAGCTTCTGAACGTCGCAGCCAGAACATCATTTCTGGCTGCCACAGGCCTGCAGGTCAGAGAAGTGCAGTCCAGACCCTGGGCTGCTCAGCCAAAGGAAGCGATGCTTTGCTCATTGCCACTTCTCAGGAGGAAGGTGTTTTCCCAAGACAGGAAAAGCTTCCAGGTCAAATATGGTGGTGCAGAGGTAGAAGGGACCCTCTTCGCACGTCCATCTGGCTGCAGGCAGGGTCGGAGCTGAAGTCCATCCCAGAACAGCCCCTGTTGATCTGACTGTGGGATATCTTGACCATCTCTTTCCCACGCTTGATGTGCTGGGTCTGTGCAGGTAGCCTGTGGCTACCTTCTGCCCTCTTCTGAGATAACATAGGCACCAAGCACTCAGTTTTGGCAGTGCTACAGACGAGTCCTTATCCAGCCCTCGTCACACATCAGTCAACATTTCGGTTGGGTCTGGTGGGTACAAGTTTTCCCCCGTTCTGCCTGGTCCTTTGTGTCTCCCTTCAGCACTGAGTTAGAAGGGGATTGTTGGTCATTCCCAGTTAACTGGGTTAACTCTGTGTCACAGAGCCCTTATTAGCAGCTCTTTGGCTTTTCACTTCCTCTCTCCTTCTGTAATCCAGCTGTCACACAGGAACCTGTTCTGCTGGGTAACTGGTGACAGCTACTGGCAGCCATAGCCACAGCCTTGTTAGCACAGCCTTTCCCAGTGGGAAGATGGGACAAAAATTGGTTCTTGGAGCCTCCTTCCATTTTTGCTGTGACCCAGTTAGGATACATACAGGGTGATGCACCTTTGTTTCCCCCTCGGGCCTCTCCGCCTGTCCCTGAACCGCTCCGGCTGGTCCCTGCTCATCCTCCAGAAACTTTTCCTGGACTCCCTGGGGAGACTCAGCCCAGAGGCACGCACAACCCGGCCACGCTTCTGCTCCCATCCCACATGCTGCCCTTTCTGCTCCTCCGTTCCACTTGGCAGGAGCATCACTCCATCCTCTGACCCCACCTTTTGCAGGTGATGCCTCTGTGTGTTTGAGGTCCCATTACTAGAGCTCTAGTGACCGAAAGGCTTCAGCCCCTGCCGCTGCTCTGCTTGCTGCTGGCCCCTCTGCACCTCAGCAGCCACAGCAGCTGAAGGTGCGGCTCTCGGGTCCATGTGCCCATTGCTGTGCTTGCAGAGGTTTGAACTTGCAGTAACAGCCACAGCCGGGGGTCCATCAAGCCTTCAGCTATTTGGGTCAGGAAGGTCCAAGAGGAGCAGTCCACCTTCAGGCCTGTGCAGGATTTGTTGGGGCTTTTCTATCTGTCTTAGCTTTTAGCTGACTGTCTCGATTGGGCTTTGGCTTTCTCCACATATCCTGTTGCTCATCTTACTCCCAGCCCATAACAGCCCTTCCAGACCCTGTGTTTTTCTCACTCCTGCACATGATTGAGCAACTGAAAAGCTTGGGGCGCATACCAGCCTGCCACCTCAACAGCTTGTGCCGGCTGGACGTAGATTGCCAGTCCAGCAACCGCACAGCTGGGTCCTGGTGACACACCCCAAATAATTTGTCTCAGAGAGTGAACCTCCCTCATTCTTTCCATGGTTTCTGCTGGCACCACCTCCATCCCTCTGGTGCAGCTCTTCCTCGCCCGCACCGCCCACTGGCAGAGTCACCTTTGGCTGCAGCTCTCTTCCTGAAGCCTGCAGTGTGCCTCCGAGGCTGACCTGCCCAAGCTTTCCTCACCAAACAGCTTCGCCTACTGCACGGCTGTTACAGGCTCCTGCTGGGGCGGTTCTCCCGTGCCCGTGTCAAACAGCATCACGGCAGAGTAGGTGCATGAAACAGGTGGGAACGGGGACTAGAGACCGGCCATGGAGAGACCCAGCTGGTACCGCAGCTGTCTGCGTGTCCCCAGGGCCCCAGTGTATTGCTGCGGAGTTTCTCTGCCCGGGACGCTCTTGCTGGTTCCCCGAAACGCATTCTGTCATCTCGGGATTCGGGCAAAGGACGAGCGAGGCTCGCTCACAAGCCTGGGGCTGTCTGACCTAGAAAGCAATGGCCACAGCTCCTCCCTTGTTGCTCTGTGGAAGGACGGTGCATTTTTGAAGTAAGGCTCACTGTAACCTCTCTGACATGCTCTGCTTTTGTGCAGATGTTCCTGCTCTTAGCATTTCCCTGTTCACAACATATCCGACCTTTTTTAAGAGGCCATTAAAAGAAAATCTTTCCAAAAGCAGCGGCCAGCCACAAAACTACAAGGAGATCAGAGTGGGAGTAGACACCATAACTTAAGCCATCCATCACCTTATCGCTTCTCAAGGGAGAAACTTCTTCAGCGCCCTCTGTGCCCACTGTTACCAAACCTGGAACTACTGTCACACCATCTCCTTGGCTACCACAGAGGCTCAGACCAGGCCTCCTTTAGCACACTCTTCATCTGTGGCCCACACAGCAGATGACACGGCAGCACATTTAGCTTGGGAGGCTGACCTGTCTCTCTCCAGATGCTGTCCTGCCTGTTGCGTGCTTCACAGTAATGTGACTAGAAGTGCTTTGGAAATCTCGGTCCTTTGTGAGTCATGTGTCCCCCTCCGCGGGTTTCCTTGGAGTGCCTCAGCTGGTCATGTCACAAGTGTGCTGAGAGCTGGAGGAAGCCTCCGTGACGGTCTTGGGTTACATCACAGAGGTGGAGGACATTTGGACGACCGGTCCCAGTCCCCACTGAGGCAAGCTGCAGATTGCACAGCCTGTCTGGCACCTCATCTGAGGGCTGCTCGTGAGAAGGGCAGCTATGGAGCCCAGGGAGGAGAGTAAGGAGGTTAAACGGGCTGGAAAGACTCACAAATCACGTGCTCGTTGCAAATCTGGGCTGGGCCAGTAGCAGTCATCGTTTGTGTTTGTGAAGAAAGGATGGATGGACGGACAGACAGAAGGACTGGTGAACAGATGGAGGATGGGAGGAGGGATAGATGGATGGAAGGCGTTCCATCAGTAAATGTAGAAGTTTGGTCTTGCACGAATAGTCATCATTATTTTAATAAAGCTGGTGCCAAACCTAAATGACTCCAGCACTCCCATTATATAATTCCATCCAGTATGATTAAAAGCTTTCCCAGCAAACTGCGAGATTAAAACAACTGATCCAAAACCATTGAGAAATCTCTGCCCTGCCCTGATGGGTGCCAGGCTGATCCTTCTGACCCAGTCACCTGAGGGCATCAACCTCCTGGTAAGGCAGCACAGTAGGAATTTGGGAGATGAGATACAGTAGTGAACAGGCAACAGCCCCAACTGGGAACAGCTGCTTATCGATGGATGTTTGTCAGTGGTCCCATGGTGGTAGCACTTTCTGTTCCTGCTTGTCAGGCTGCTTGTGGATGCCCTTCGTTGTAACGGGAAGCCGAAGCAGTCCTACAAGCCACACGGATGAGGAAGAAAAGCCAGTTTAGCTGCCTCTTCCAGAAGCACCGTCATCTGTAGAGGCGGGGAGAGAGGGGTTAATGCTGTAATAAGGGGACAGAAAATCAGGGGGGAGGGTTTAGACAAGGGCAAGCAAAGTGGTGAGACTTTTGGCTGCGAAAAGGACACACAGTATTGAAGTCAGGAGGGAACAGGAGAACTCAGTACCTCCCAAAATCAGGGCACCTGTGGCCTCCCCAGCATTTGGAGCTCATTCAGCAGGTCCTCCTGCTCAGCCCAGCTGGCCAAGAGCAAGCGTGGCTGTGACAGGAGCAAGGCTCAGCGAGGTTCAGCCCCAGTGGAAAGCTCACCAGGAGGACAGGAGCGTTTAATGTGCATTTCATATTTAATATGCATTTCATATTTAAATTATCAGGACTGAGACTGGATTTACAACGGCTGGAAAACCCAGCAGAGTGACTCCAAGCCGTCATGTTGAGGCAGCCTGGTTTCCTCCCGGATCCTCTCCTCCTCACTAGTAGCATGTTTGTCTTGGAATGTCAATTTTATTTCTCTTCCTGCTGGGATGAGCAAAGTGGGACATTTCATTTCAGCCAGTTCATCACTAGTTGCTTTTTTTCCAACTCATCCAAGTGGTTTTGTTCCAATGAGCTCAAATCAAGCAAGAGGGGAAGACAATCCTTTCTTCAGTCGGTATTCCTGCGCGGTCCAGTTCCCCAGGACATTGCTGCAACTGGTTCCGTCCCCACCTGCTGGTCACCTGGAAGAATACACCCCCACCTCCAGATCCCCGTTTCTGTGCTGGAGCATCTCCAGCCTTGCGTGGGGCTCCAGTGTCGGACTCTGTGCAGCAGGGACAGAGGAGGGTGGGAGCTCAGCCTCCTTGCCAAGGGGGGTTAGCTTGGAAATTTCCCGTGGGAAGGTGGCGGTTTGTTCTCCTCTTCCAGAGGGCAGGGAATGTTCTAAGCTTACAAAACCTGATATATTTTTGTGTGCCTCAAAAAAAGGGGAAATTAAGTCTTTCAGCATTTTCTTAATGCAAAGTTCAGATCATTGCCAACCCCAAAAGGGAAAAATAATGATGAGATTTTCTGCATAAAGCCCTGTTTAGGAATAGAAATGGAAGCTGGAAAGCTGGACTTCCCCGAAGGGAAAGTGGCTTTGGTCAGTCCTGATGCGAAATGCACAGCATCTCTAGAAGGCTCTCACCGTTCCTTGTGCGTGCCGTCCTCACGAGTGATTAATCATTGCTGCAAGGCTTGGTTTCTAGCATTTACCAGCAAAGTCTTCTTTTCTTTCCAAACCAGAGAGCTATGCAGCCACTGAGAGTCTTTTGTCAGCCTTGTCCCTCATACCCCGAACCCCGGCCTGCCTTTGGCGGAGGCTGGAAGCGATGCCAAGTGATATGACAGATTTTATTCTCCCCACAGCCGCCCTTCCTGCAAATTCATCAACTTCAAAACGAGCTGCTCAAGCTCATGGTCTGAGAATGCAAGAGTCACCGTGTCCTCCCAGGGCTTTGGTGATGACCTCAGCCCTGACGCGTTTAGCCCACCAACAAGCACCCAGGATGCCAAGATCCTGGATTTCCACGGCGGCAGTTTGGCCGTTGTCGGTGGCATGGAAACGGGAGTTTGTGGCTGTCCTAGCGTGGGGTGTGGAGCCGTGTCACAGAAAGCTGTCCCTCGGGCTCCCCTCTCTTTCCTGATGAAGTGACGCTTTACCTCTCTGTCTCCCTTGCAGATTTTCACCTGCGGTGCAGCAGAGTCACCGCTTCCAGCCCTAGAGCTCAGGGATCGTGGAGCTGCTGCCTTTCCACCCCGCTCACTGCACCGAAGGTCTGGCTCTTGGGATCGCTGGGCGAGGGACGGCCAATTTGGCAGCACCACGGAGCACAGGGACAGCAAGATGGGTACGATGGGGAAGGGCTGTGGGGAGGAGAGCGCCCAGCCCAGCGGGGCGATGGGTACAGGTGGGACGTCTCTGCCTCGGGGGGTGCACGCCGGGAAAATACTGACTCTGGTTTTGGTGAGGGGGGTGGGAAAACTGCTTTCCAGAGGCATTTCTGAAGGGGAGTGCGAGGCCATTTGTTGTTGTGGGTCAGCAGGGCCCCAGCAGCCTCCTCTGTCCTCCATTCGGTTTCTTCCAAAACATTTAATGTGTTCACTGACTGTTGCTTAGCGTGTAACACCCGTGAAATGTAGAGTTGGGCATTCACAGGATTTACGATACTTGAAACGTGACCCTGGAATCGACACTTTACAGCCATTTCTGAATTTTCACACAAAGTCTTGTGTGTTCTTTTCAGCTCAGCTCCTTTGAAATTTATTTTTTTTTATTATTATTTTATTTTATTTGCCACCACTCTGCTAATGTGGCAGGGAAAAGGCTGTCTGGCTGCAGTGCTCAGTGGCCCATTTCATGCATGTTAAGACAATACGTCTTAAAATCCTAAAATAATTTGAGTGTAGTCAAATGCTGTTGAATTTTCTCTCTCTTTTTACATAGAAACACATTAGTTCCAGGCAACTTGAGCACGCTTGAGAGTAACTGTGGAGTTAAGATCAGATGAGGTCGTTTGTTATCAGCGTAGCAGGTAAATCTTGAATAAAGGTTTCAGGAGACATTGGGTAGGGATGGAGGGGCACAAATCCTGTTACCAAAAGCTTGAATGTTAAAGGGGTGCCTGGGGCAGATAGATCCATCCTGCCCTTCTGTAACTGGGAACAGCATCGCCCAGGGGAGAGGGGATAGGGACGACGGTCTCTTTCCCTGCCAGGCAGCTGATTTTGATGCAAATCCCTCTTCTTCTCAGGATCTGCGCTCTGGCACTGTCTCCTGCACTAGTCTGGAACCAGCTTAGTTTGCCTGCTGCAGCTGAGTTACCTCTCCCTGTGGCAAGGGAACAGAGATGAGCTCTACACTTGGAGGAAAGCCTTGGATGGTGGAGACCAACGCACTGGGCCCTGCATTTACCACCTGCAGGTTCTTCCCTCCTCATTCAAAGCAAACCTCTGCTCCTGATGAAACCTCCTGGGTGAAGCCCACAAGGTGAGGAGGGGCCGTGCAGATGCTGGTGTCTCTTGTGAGCAAAGCGCGGCCCACTCGAGCTGGATACCTGAATCCAGCTCAAAGCGGAGGCTCGGGTTTGCTGCGGAGGGCAGAGTGTGCCTCCCTGCACTCAGAGCTGGGCGCACCCAGTGGCCAGCATGCCACTGTAAGCTGGTTTCTGTCCAAGGACTTCAAGAATAGGGTTTTTCCTACACAAAGACAAATCTATCTACAGAAGGAAATGAGACTGTGCCTCGGAAACCGCCTTGCCGGTGTGAGTGTGCAATTGTTATGCAAACGAGACCTTACTCACACGGTGTGTCTCAGCAGTCCTCTCCTGGGAAAGCGCCGGCCCCACGCTCCGGCCGTCGGGGACACGCAACGCGCAGGGAAGAGGGGACACGAGGTGCGCTGCCCGTGCGGGTTTGGCCGACGGATG